>OX608080.1:90269894-90507394 GCA_951509765.1 Sphenella marginata | reverse complement strand
TACAGACTTCCTCCACTTTGATTACTACACATACTTGTATGTACATACATTTCTTGTACAAGTGTCTATGTACATCCCAATTGCTAGAGGCGAAATGCTGTTGCACTATTCGTTGTAACGTTTAGCAGATTTGGAGCATATTCCTTGCAGAATACAAAACACCAAAGCTCAGGACAATGTATGTGTTGTGCATAAGTACTTTTAGATGTGTTTATGTTGATATGTAAAAAAGAGCGAAATATGAAATATTTCTAGAATACGGAAAAAGTAGAACACTTTTCTCAAATTTTCTCTTGAGGAATTAGTGTGAGGTAAAAATAATAAAAATGAAAAACATTGCAATATTGGAATATCTTATGAAGGTAATTTTAATCTATTATTAGGAGTATACAGTAAAAAGCTTGTGAAAATAAAAATAAAAAGTTTTTCTAAGAAATGGGACACAGCCAGAAAGCAACCACAAGGGTGTTTAAACGACGTAAGTAATTTGTTTAGTTTATCTCATTTGCGCTACCCTCTCTTACAATTCCCAACTAGCTTATGAAATATTCCGAAAATATAGTTTATGTTTGCTAATCAAATGAGGTGTTTTCACAACGAAATTAAGGCAGCCAATCTCCTCAAAACCAATAGTGCTCGACACCAATGAATACATATATATAAGGTGGAAAGTGTCATAGGTGCCCCGCTCTATTAGAACAGATTATTTAAATAAGAATAAAATAATAATAATTTTCCCAAAGATCGTTTTCGCACACCACCGATCTATTCTTAATAAATTAACTCGCCCTCTGCAAAGCTTAGACATGAAAACATACATTTTTTTTGTGACAGTTAAAAATTATTTTTGCGTCCTGAACTTCTTATCAAACACATAAAAACTCCGACCATCCAGCATCAACATCATCATCTATATTTTTACAAATAAATTATGAAATAACCTTAAGTTAATACATACCTAGACTATTGTTTTCATAATAAGTAGGCGTAACCCTCTTTATCCGAACGGGATTTATGTGTCCCAGAATATGTTAGAAAACGCCTAGCTTGGAAATTAAACTAATTTAATGGACCTTGCTCTTCCGTTTATGGTATTTTGAATGGTTTTTCATTCACTTATTTGAAATAAACTTAAACGCATGCATTGATTAGTTAAAAAGCAATGAAAGGTTTGACACGTATTTTGCAAGTGGCAATGTTTTTTGCAAATTGTTTTGTCTTTTTACTTCAAAGCTAGAGTATTGTAGTTTGTTGTCTAAGTATTCCATTGATATTCTGAGTTGACTGAGTTTTTTATGTTTATACTAAAAGTTATTCTGATTTTTTATCTTATCTTTGTTATTGTTATGAGGATAAAATTGCTAGTATTCTAAAGTCTTCCGATGAGGGTGACGATTTTTCTTTGCTCATGAAGTTATAATGGAGGTCAATAGAGAGAAATATGTGGAAAATATTTACGACCAAAGAGCGATTATTGATGATGACAGTGGAACTTGTTGGGTAACTAGCCACAGATCATCGAAATATTCGAATTCACAAGTGAAGGTGTTGCACAGGTTGTGCAGTACAAAAGAAAAAGAGGAGAGTAAAGATAAAGAATGTCACATTCCTCTCTGCAAGTATTAGTTTGCATCTGACAAAAACATTGATGGGACGTACATATATGCCCCCTTTTTAACCAAATTTAAATTTGCAGCTTTTCACTTTTTTATTTGTTCCATTGTGACTATGAAACTCAACAGCTTTCCGAATCGAAAGCTCCATCACGTTTAGTCTTGCACAGCCACAGACACTATGGAATCTGCAATTTTTTAATGTGAACGCACGTACATACGTATGTATAGATTGAAGTGCATAAAAAAATAAAATATGTTAGCTAAGTGTTAAAAAACGATGTAAATAAATCGATTTCAAACTTCGATCGATATAAAGTGAAGTGTTATAAAATAAGAGTTTGACGGCAGTGAAAGTGCATTTTATAAAAGTAAACATTTTATCGAAAAATATTTACACATATGCAAATTAGGGTGAGACAAAATTTAATTTAATAATTGAAAAACTAATAAAATATTTGAATTGTGGTTCAGTCTTGGGGACACTTTCGCTTCTAATAAATTAATATTTGAAAAAAATACAGTGAGACAAAAACAAAAAACAAATGGTTACCATTTTGAAATTGTGGATAATTGTCAGTGATGTTGACGATCCTTTGCCAGATGTGAATCCGAAACGTTCCGATACAAGCACCCGACTGCAGTTCTTCCACTCCGTTTGCGGTTTTAGCCCCCTGTGATAATGGTTTGTAAATGCGCAGTATTTTAAGATAAATTATTTCTACCTCTGCTACAATTTTTATCAAATTCGGGAACGCTTAATTTTCGTTTCTCTGCTTGAAAAAATTTTGCCGAAATTCAATAAAGTTATCCTTTTTCGAAATATGTATTTTCGCTTTTAAGTTTTTCACTTCTAGTTTGAAGTTCTGTGCGTTGAAGGGTAATGATAATTTCGAACGACCCTAATGTAAGAATGCAACACACATACTGCTCTATATGTGTGTGTCATATATAACGATGCACTAGTTAAACTGGCAAAATCAAAGTGAATCAACAGCAGCTGAAATACGATGAGGGAATAGAGCGGAAGTTTGTTCAGGCATCCTTGACAAGGAAACAAACGGATAAATATGTATGCATGTATATAGCACATATGTACATATGTATGTATATGCAATTTCAATAGTTAAGAGAGCATTTATATGTACATATGTATGTGTGTGTGTCTGTGCTTACACTTTTTAAAAGCATTTAAACCGAAAGTTATGCGCTCTATTGAACTTGAAAAAGATACGAATTGGAATGTATGTGTGTGTGTGTAGCAAGGCAGAGATTGGTAAGCGTACATAAACGGATATATTTGTTGTTGCATGCAACATATGCAGATATACATAAGTTAGACAAGTAAAGTGATTAAACGTTATTTAATATACTCAGTTGTGCATCTCGACAAAGCAATAAAGGTGACGTGTGTGATATTTGTATTTGTGTGTACATATGTATGGGTAACGACTGGTAGACCACTACATGAGGATAAGAGTAGGTTAGTCTAGGAAACTATGATATTAACTGGGACAACCGGAATTATGTTAAAACTTATCTACAAACGTGGCAGTGGTTCAAAAAAAATCAAGGTTTTCTGGTATCGGAGGACAGTTTAAAGTGTTAAAACGTGCATGTCTCGTCATACTCAACGAAAATCTGCATTGATTGAAGAAAATTAAAATTATTTTTTGAACTTTTTTTTTTTTTTGTAGCAAATAAAATTTATTTCTTAAGCCATATTTTATTTCTCAAGAATAAAAATGGAATTTTGAGGTTTAATTATTTTGACGGATCGAAAAGCTCAAAAAATCGCGTTTCATGTAAAACCCAGTCACTGTAGAGCTTAAGCTAGGAACTTCATTTGAAACACTTGCACTTCTTTTACGTATCAAATATGGTATTTTGTGCACCCCTCACCTGCTCAGCCCTCAAGCTTGAGGAAAGTCTAGTTTGTTATCTAAAAAATTTCGTTGATATATTGGTAAGTTATCGGTTCCTTTTTCCATACGGAGCATTTTTAAACATTTCCGTCGATTCGTTTATACCATTAGATTATACTATTAGCGTACATTTAACAAACATTATTGTCTTCCTCAAGCACATTCGAGTATAAAGATGTGTGCATACAATCAACTAGTAAGTGAAGCATTTTGAAATAAAGTCGAGGGTGGATTTAAATTGCTTCATATAAGTAAGCCCAAAATTTATTGAAGTTTACGTTTAAAGTTGAAAGGGAAATTTAAAGGCATGCAAACAAACGTCAAGTTTGATGAAATTTTTGCTGCATTTCAGGGTGTTTTGTTTATAAAATTGAAACGTGGGGTGACTTATTTCCAAGTGGTATGATCCCAACTAAAAAAAGCGATTATGACACTCCTACTGCAATGCTATAATCCCAATTGGCTTGTGGCTCCTTTGTGTTGAATAATCGTATACAATTTTATAGGATGGGATATTCTCCAGAAGCACAAAAAAAATTAATTGAAAACTTGAAGTCCTTTCCAAAAAAAAAACTGGTGTAATTAAGAAGTGAGTGCCTCTCGATGACACATGCCCAAAGAGGTTCATTCACTGTTAATTAGTGGCAAAAAAATTACGTCGAAACCGGAAAACCGGATGAAATTTCCGAAAATTCCAACTTGTGGCTTAAAAACATATCACACTTTTTTCAAATGAATAAAACACTATATTTATTTCGAAAGTGTCAACAATTCTCTACCCAAAACCGTTGAGAATTTTGAAATCGGTTGAAAATTGGGTTTTTAATTAAATTTTGTTTAAGTAGAAACTGAAAAAACGGTTTTTTGGCCTTAAAACCAGATTTTGGGGGTGTTAGAAACTTTTTAAAGGGTGTTCCGTGTATAATACGACCTGATGAACAATCTCAGCTAGGTCGCTTGATGAGTGTATTTTTTTTTTTTTTTTTTTTGTAGCACTGTGTTATTGTTATCTTATAATATCTTAGGTAGGTGTGATATTACTTAATACAACCTCCTTTGCTTAAAGGTTATCGAACATTTTTTTTTCTTAAATGATTTTACAATTTTTGAGGTAGCAACTCCTAATTGGTAAAATTAAAGCACAACAACAGGAACAGGTCACATTACCATTAAATATTGCTCATACGCAACGTTGTCCAATTATGTAAATTAAGTATTAACGCGCTCATAAAACAAAACATAACATAAAAAAAAAAACATAACATTTTAAAGTCAGTATAATAAAGGTGGCTTAATTTAAAATACCATTGTGAAGTCGGTGAATTAGTATTCGCCATTCAATAGAAAAAATTAACTCGGTGCAGGTTAGAGTGTGGATGCGAAAAAAACCGCTTTAGAGTGTGCAAACCCGCCAATGCATATGTGTTTTCTTTTCGCATATTCTCCCATTCACTTCAATAACAACCACATATACCAACTGGTTGAAATCAACCACACAAATAACTATGACCTATGCTTTTAAAAATGCTACTAGTATTTTGAGTATTATTATATATTCTACCCGTTTCTTTCATGAAGATAGTAGTGAAGTATTCTCATTTGTGTTGTGAACGGGTTATCGTCCAGAAATACTTTCTTGATGTTTCCAGGTACCTTGCCTAAGCCATGCCATGCTACGTAATGAAGATTATATCGTTCTATTGAAATATTTGCTAGCTAAATTAATTTCGTATTACAAAAAAAAAAGAAATAATAAGGTTTGGTATATTTTAAACTAGTTTGAGACTAGTATATTCTGAAATTAGAAATCTTACAATTGTCGTATTATAACACGACCACAATTAAAACACCAGAAGAAAAGATAGTTGATTAACATGCTGGATTAGTGATCGTACTAGTAAGTAGTAGTTTTAAAGTAGTTCAGAACTAGTTAATTTGACTACTAGGTTACTACTATATTGTTCGAGTGTTAAAGCGCATAATAATAAGAAGTCATTTCCATTACAAATGAGTGTATTATGCAATCTCCAAACACATTCGCACGTATTGTACTCATGTATGTATGTATGTGTGAGGAAGTTCTAAATTCATAAGCTCCATAAGCCACAGAAAATAAAAGGATTTGCATATGATTAGTTGAAAAGCGACTATAAAGAAAGATTTATGTATGTATGTATGTATATGCGGGAACATAGAAAAAAAATAGATGAAGAGTAGCTTACGTAAACAAAGACAACAAAGCGTAAAGTGAAAGTTCATAAGTGGCCGGCATAAAGGCCAATTGTTGAGTGAGACAAAGACTTACGCGCGCTCATACAAAAAGTTTCGACATGTATGTATGTGTGGAACTACAAGCATGTGTGTGTGTTGAGAGTAAAAAAAATGTTCAGTAATGAGTTTTGCATGCCTAATTTGTGTGCAAATTTACTTAATGCGCCGTAATAGTAATTACAAAGGTGTAAGAGGCAAGCATTTGTTGGAATAAAATTTGAGCCGAAAAGACTTTAAGATTTAATTTAGTTTAAATATTTTACATAATTAGGCATTTTCGTGAGTGAGTTTGTTTAGTAGTTTAGTGAGGGCCGCCGAGAGGAAATACGGGCCCAGCGTAAAAAGGGTGGGACCCCTATTGTACATAAAAGTTTCGAATACTGCATCAATTTCCCTAGCTAATAATATACATATGTACATATAGACTTTTGGTCAGAAATATTTATTCAGATTATATCAGAATTTGCGAATATACACTGAACCAAAAAAGTACATGCGCTCTAAGAAAAGTTTCATAAAAACCTCTCCAAAAACCGTTTTCATAAAAATCAAAAACTGACAATTAAATTCATTACGAATTATTGTTTATTTGGTCTCGAGCTTGCAAAAACTTACAAATATGTAAACAAAATAGACCGCAAAAATCCAACAACAAAATACATTGAAACCATAGCACGGGTTTACGTACATATGTATATACATATGTACAAACAACAAGACCAACACACATCATAACATATAGACTGCATGTCTTAAGAAATTTTGTGTATACAGTTGGCAAGAACAAACAAAACAAAAGGGAATTAATTGAAGTGGAGACGAATACATTGTGACGTCACAGGGCATCATAGCTTAGTGTTAGAGTTTTCTAACAGCGGCTTTGGTGCAGACACGGGTTCGCATCCCAGTGTCCGAAAAGGGATCTGATGATGAGCCTGGAAACTCTGAAGCATGTAATCCTATCCATCGCTGTTGCTTTTCCTTTGTAATTTTTCTCCAATTATCAATTTTTCTCAAAAAACTGACAATTAAATTCATTACGAATTATTGTTTATTTGGTCTCGAGCTTGCAAAAACTTACAAATATGTAAACAAAATAGACCGCAAAAATCCAACAACAAAATAAAAATCAGAATATTACTTAGAACATAAATATGTCTTCTTGAAATCCATGAACTCCTTTTTGGAAAACTAAGGACGACTTCATAAATTTTAAGAAAAAATATTTGTTTATTATCTATGAAAACAGTTTTTGGAGAATTTTTAATAAATTTTTGATTGAGTGTAGGGATAGCAGGACTTGACAGTTAACAAGCAGCCAGAACATCTTTTTCAACCATTTATTTATCACTCTGATTATTTTCTTGAAAAAATACGGGCCCCTTCGAAAACTCCGGGCCCGGGGGAAAATACCACCCCCCCCCCCTCTCGTCGGGCCTGAGTTTAGTATACCTCCATAATAAAATGGCAATCGTTATTTCTAATTAAAGACATTGTACGATTGTTTTTGTTGATGCGTTGCGATTACTTCTTTTAAACGCCTTTAATTTTGTTTTCGATGTTTGTATATGTAAATAGTTCACAAAAATAATAAAAAGTACGTTTCGGCCAGTTTAGCGAAATTCTATTAATTTTCAAAGTTTTAAGCCTTCTTTCGAACGCATATTCAATAAAACAAGAAATGGAGAAACGGAATGGGATGCCGTCTTGTATATAGTATATTTCAAAAATGAATAAAATCGGTTCAAAAATATTTGTACAACAATAACTCTGCAAATAATTTTAGTTTTAAAAACTGGCCCAAAGATTTTTTTTTTTGGTGTTGTAAACTATTCAAACAAGTTTCAGATGGAAAGTCGAGCTTCGAAAAAATTCCACACTTTACAAGTTTTTACCTAAAAGAATTCTAGTTTCGAAAAATAATGGAATACATATTTTGGTTTAATCGTTGTAAGCCATACTAGGCAATTTCATTAAAATACAAGAAATTCAAAAATATTATAGGTGGCACAATTTAAAAATTTTTACCCAACTGCATATTTATGTTTAAACTCATTGGCCCATAATCATAGACGAATTAAATTGGAGTTTTTTTTTACTTTAACATGATACAACTAAAAATAATTTATGTCTAAAACGGAGTTTTAAATTTAAAATGAGGAATATTTAACATTTTAAAATCATGGTTTGTGTTTATGGTTGTGCGATGTCCCAACACTGACTCCAAACTTGAGTTTGTTTTTTTTGGCTTGTTGCCACAGCTATGCTATGGTTTGTGAATAAAATAGTTGACACAGGGTGACCTTGCTAAACATAAAAAATTTCTTCATACCACCAACCAACTTAATATTTTTTTATAAGGGGACCCTGTAACTTTTTATTTTACATACTTAAATCTTTGTTTAATATGACTATGATGGGTCAACATTTTAAATATTTTTTTAGGTTAAGTAAAGATTTGAATTAAAATGGTTGTTAAGTAAACCCTATGATTATGGGCCATTGAATTCAAAACTTCGCATAAGAAAAGCTAGAACTTTCCAAATCTTGACGGTACCGCAATTTTATTTTACAAGACATTATGTGTCCCCATAGAGACTATTTGCCGCAAAAGCTGTAAATTTCTGGAACTTGATTTCTTTAGGGTGCCTTGAGTTGGACCCTATCTCTATGTTTAATTTACGGAACCACCTAAGTATTGTTTAATAATTGAACCGTGCTTGTTATTGTAGCTAAAAATCAATTTTACTTGAACCTTTTATAACTCAGCCTACCATGAATGAGACCAAAATAAGTAACACATGCTTAAAATCTTGCACGTGGCAACAAAAGTTGGGTTGAAAATTCGTTTATATCCCTCTTCTTTGATTTCCTTTTCTGTGTGAAGACTTCGGTTAAGTTACAAGCTGGATATCGTTGCCTTTGGGAGCAAAAGTATTAAGTGCTTTTTTTGAGAATGGAGATTTTAGTACAGATCAATAAATAAAACAATATATAAAGCTTACTACAACCGAAAAGTCTTCGATTTGTATACGAGATTAATAACTAGAAATGAAAAAAAAATAGTCCCAACAGAACCAATTCGATATCGCAAAAGGTTTTGTAAGCTCCATTTCCATATCTCATTTTCAGTCAAGCTCTATGTAGAAGTGCGCTTGGTCGCCGGGGGACCGGTTTTTTACTTTAGCTTACGAGCTAAAAACCTCAGAAAATTAAATAATGAACGGAAATATGAGTATAAGCTATTTGACGTGTTCGAAGTGTCTTAGCGATCTCCAGAAAAGTCGGGTCTTCGTATATTATTTGTTCTCTAAAAGATATTGGTAATGAAGAGTTAAAGCCGTTGAGAAGTAACTCATGGAATATATGGTTTGAGCAGTATGGCATTATGTCCGCAGGTGGGTACGACACTAACCTTATGTCGCATCATCAGCACCTTCATTGTCTTTAAGGCCATTGATATTTTTAAGGAAACTATATTTTCTGATTTATAAGGTATGAACAACGAAACAAATTTCCAAAACAACTTTCAGAAAATGGACTTAGCTCGTTTACACACAAAGCCAAGAACATGTATCATAAATATGTATGTATGACTTGGCTGTCAACAGCCATCGGTGCGAACTGTAACTGTTGGTAAGGAAACCGTCGAGTACAAGAAAATTTTCATGTTGAAAAGCCATTTTTATTGCCGCAGCAGTTTTTGGCCTGTTATTCTGTCGCATTTTGCTTCGTTGGTTTTTTTTGTTTTTTTTTTAATCTTTTTTTGTCATGTCGTATGTTGCGACCAACGATTTTTCTTTACTTCATTCTGCTTGGCTTCATTTTTTGGGAAACTTGTCTTACGCTGCATATTATTGTTGTTGCAACAGTCATTTCCCACCAACGTTTTTATCGCTTTTTATAGTTGAGTTTCTTGGGAGCATTCGTTATATCTTTCGCTTTAATTGTTTCGTCCCTCGTATTTAATATTTTTGTCATCATTTACGCTGCATTGCTGACAGGTAAGTGGCAGCAAAAGAAAATTGAATGACTTGGCAAGAAGCCAGTTGCTGTTTTGCTTATAGTTTTTCTGCTTCGTAATTAGATTGCAATAAATTCTTAAATATTATGTTGATATTGCATAAATTTATGGAATTCAATTTCGCTTTTATGAGTGTTTTCAAAATTTCGTAAGTATTTATAGTAGTTTTATTTTTGGGAGACATTCTTGATACAAAACCCCTCTGAATGGTATTATATTAGAGTTTTGGGAAAAGAGGGCAATACCTGTTTTGCTGGGGTCTTCGTACAATCGATTTCTATAGTCATTATACTCGAAATTTATAGTTACTCCCATGACTTAACTATATAGGTTGAACTAATCGGGCAACAACACGAAATTACCGTTTGACGTTGTTTCGTACTGATGTCAAAAGGCACGTTTGAGACAAACGCGCAAAAACGTTCAGTCTTTTTAATAAACTTTTCACATACATTACACTCACAAATCACACATTTTCCTAAAATATTATCACGAAGAGCTCATTAAATATCAATTTAAAGTGAATTTTTATTAAAAACCAACAAACTACGCAAGCGAACTCAGTAGCTTTTCCAAGAAGTGCAACAAAGAATGTAAACAAAAAACAAAGAAGTGATGTTTTGACATAACTACGATGAACAAGAAGAAGACCATATGTCATCTACATCAACCATATAAATTATTGAGTCATGGTTACTCCCCATCATATTAATCAATCTGTTAAACGGGCAGTTTAAATAAGGTTGGACAATTTTGATTTTTCTATAATCTAGCGGCCACCGTGGTGGGGAGGTAGTGTTGTCGGCCTACAACACCAACCGTAGGTCCCGCCAATTTGTAGGAAAAATTTCAAAGCGGCACACCACAAATTGGAAGAGAAGCTCGGCGCAAAAATCTCCTAGGAGGTTAATGATATAACTGTTGTATATCGCGCCATATATATATATATATAATGATATTTGCCATTAGGGAACACACTGCATACGGCGCATAGATTTGGTCTGGGATTCTATGGTGGTAGAAGTCAGTCGTTTGAATCCGTTATCTTAGGTTCAAGTTACAACGTATTCTTGGGTAGTAAGTTTTCGTGATCTAGCATCGTATAGAGCAGGGATGGGCATATTTTCGGCTCCTAAATCAGTTTGAGTGCAGCGGGTGTTAGGTGAGACGTTTGTTTTTTTTTGCGGTGTTGGGGGAGTAAAAAAATATATTGCAAAAATCCTACGCTCGGCCTCAAATGATAAACAACTGAACAAAAAATATTCTCTCTCAACCTCGGCAACCAATTCTCAAACGTTGTTGCATTAGTACGAACCAAAAACAGAAATTTTTTGGCAAGAAATACGAAAAGTGGAATAACCATAGGCCGAAGTCGACTTTATGTTAAGCAGCGCATTATTGACATCCATTTGGCCTTCACATACATTTAATTATATGCAAGCCGATTCATTTTGCAATATATGCCTAAAAATATTTAAAAAAGTATTTTTAAAGTAGTAGCATTACAGGAAGTAGTAGTAGAAAAACGTGCTAATGCACATTTCTCTTACAATCGTAGGAAGACGAAACCCTTTTCAGACCTGTTTGGCAGCGTTGTTGTTATTGGCCAAATACTCTCTTTTTAAACTGTATGTGTGTTTGTACCATAGATGTTAAGTAATGATTAGATAATGCTAATGATTGCTAATTAACCTTCTTTGGGAAAATTCTCTAATTGATTAAATAATTAGAATTAGTTCTACTAATTCCCATTAGATAATTGAAATTTTTTTTCTAATGGTAAATCTAATTGCAATTAGTTGCCATTAGCAAAAAGAATTGGGTTACCTTTACAATTAGAAATCTAATTGACTTCTGCTAATGCAATTAGATATTCAATTAGCTACAATTAGAATCAATTAATGGGAATTTAACATGTCTGGTTTGTACATATATTATTCTCTTCCTGCGTTCTTTGCCCCACATACCTGCACTTAAACGTCCCTCACCCTGCACCTAAATGTGCAAAGCTCGCCCGTAAGTGCAAAATACTCGTACGAGCCGTTTTGCCCATCCCTGGTATAGAGTAACACAACGATCCCACCTATGCTGTAAGTTCGGGACATACTTTCAAATTAATCTCCTTTAAATAAGACTTTTATAAACTAATTTTATTCCTTTACTTATTTAAGATTTAGCTCCTGCCAGGCCTTTAATAAAAACAAAAAAATGCATTCATTATGGCATAAAAGATTAATTCTCATTATAAAATTAGCCACCAACTATTCACAGCTGCTTTCTAATAAAGACTTTTGACCCTAAATATCCATCATTCTTGTGTCCGCAGCTGCTTCAACTGTCATCGCCTGCAAAATTATGCTGGTGCAATGCAGTTTTGGTCTCTCGCCTTGTTTATGACCGTTAAAAATAATTATGCCGCAGAGATTAATTACACAAACATTCTTATACACATACCTATCATATCATAGTACAACAGCTTCGCACTTTGTTGTTGGCATTTATTTTTTGTTGTATTATTTATGCATGTCTGAATGCTTGGTAAGTGGAACTCTGATCCCAGACGGTCACTTAGTCGCGTATCAAGTAAGTGAAGCTAGTCTAAGTGATAGCGCTTGAGCTGTAAACCTGATTGTTGGTTTCATTAGCTGCCATGGCGCAAGCGTAATTAAAATAGAAAGTGCCCTATTGCTCATGCACGCCACTTTTGCTGATATATTTTCAGAATTGTAAAATTTTGTATACTTTACGAAGGTAGCAAAGCAATATATTATATTGAATGGGCTAGTTTGAAACCCACGCCTTAACATCGGTCTTTCTCGCGAAAATGCTTGTGAACTATAACAGATTAAAAGGGTAGGTCTCACTAATAACGTATACATGGCCTGCAGTGCCAGGAGCAGCAGTTTTGTGTCCGGATTGTGAGAAAGTGAGAGGAAGATAATCGCACCCTAAATACAAAAGGGTCACAACTCAAAAAAATTTCAGGTGGTTTTTTCGACATTTATCCTTTCACAAACGCTTGATCAACTATAACAGCCGATTTTTTTTCTTTATGATTATCATCTTCAACTAAACGGCTACCGTCCTGATTGGTTTTAAAAAAATAGAGCTAAGCTAGCGCTATCTAGAAGCGTTCAAAGCAAAGAACCTCTAATTTTGAGTTGTGACCCTTTTGTATTTAGGGTGCGATATGTATGTATAAGACCTGATGGTGTAGTGTAGCAGACTTCCTTTAACTTTGACAGGACCATGAAAACACAATCAGTTTTCTGACATGCGAATTATTTCTCCATTAAAATTTTCTAATTATTACAAAATTTTTGCCAAATGTACAACGAGAAATTTATTACATCGAAAGAAAAGCAAAAAGCGTTCAAATCAAACATACCTTGCGCTCACAGCTTTCCAATAATCATATTTCAATGAGAAAAGCAATAATTCAATTTTTTCGTTTCTCATTCAGCGAACAGAGTTTCGGTTTCAATTAATCTGAAAAATGAAATATTTTCGTGAAGCAAATGTTCAAGTAGCAAAACTGAAATTCATTAAATACTCATAAGCGAAAAGTGTATATAAATCGAAAAATAAAAAATTTTAGAAATGCTTGCAATGGCGACCACGACACATAAAATGCACTTTACGAGCACGTGAATCGAAAAACGTTTGCTTGCGATACTTGTGGAAATCATCAAAAAAATAGTTGAAACTTTGAACATACCAAAAATTTTATTAAATAAATTTACAATTAAAGGGTATCACATCTAAATCTGCCATGCCATATCGCTCATTTGCTGCAACGTCGTCATAACTCAAAAAACACTATTATTGAGGAGAGCCATTTTAAAGTTGCGTTTGCCATATATTGTACACGTAAAGATAAGTGATTTTTGACTTATGACGACGTTGCAGCAAATGAGCGATATGTATGTGCATAGATTATGCTGGATATTATAAAAGACTTAAGAAAAAGATAAGCAAAACTGTTTAAGGATAGGGAAGGGAATAGATGAGATGCTAACAGAAGTGAAAGAAGGCAGATTTTATAGATGAAAACTTTGAATAAGATGAAATGCATGAATGGGGCGTGCTAACATTGCTTGATATATAATCCGAAAGCTGGTCTTACCCACTATCAACAAGAAAATTCATATTCTTGCAGTTGGATAAAAGATACACAATATGTGAATCTTAGTAAGCCTAATCATTATCTTATAACTTTAAACGACTTATTCTTGTATATTTGTATATCCACTACTATCTCCCGAACGACTTCACCGATTTTAATGAAATTTGGTACACAGGTACTATGCTTTGTTTTAATATTTTCTACTTTGGTGTTGCCACTTGGGGTGGTCCTTAGGGTTGCCACCTATATCAATTTTTTTTTAAATATTAAGCAATATATGTATGGCAATATGGGTATCAAATGAAAGGTATTTTAGGCCGTATACCAACCAAAATATTTTCGAATAGGATTGCCACCTAGGGTTGCCACCGGAACGCATTGTATTTATTCCTTCAGATATCGACCACTATCTCGGGAAAGGCTAAACCGATTTCGATGAAATTTGGTAGATGGATAGTATGCTTCCTTCTTAGATTTTCTACTTGCATGCTGCCACTAAAGGAAGCTTAGAGGGTTGCCACCTTTCCGAATTTTTTTAAATTATTAAGATATATATCTCAATATGGGTATCAAATGAAAGGTATTTTAGGGCGTATACCAACCAAAATATTTTCGCGTAGTATTGACACCTAGGGTTGCCACCGGAACGCATTTTATTTATTCCTTCAGATATCGACCACTATCTCGGGAAAGGCTAAACAGATTTCGATGAAATTTGGTAGATGGATAGTATGCTTCCTTCTTAAATTTTCTACTTGAATGTTGCCACTAATGGAAACTTAGAGGGTTGCCACCTTTCCTATTTTTTTTTTAAATTTATGGCAATATGGGTATCAAATGAAAGGTATTTTAGGGCGTATACCAACCAGAATATTTAATACACAACAGTTGTCGCCAATGTATGTTAAGTGACTTTTTGTGGTTAGTGTTCGATATTTTGGAAATCTATTTTGGAAATTTATGCTCTTGGTAAGTAAGATTATTCGGCAAATTCGAAAAATACCGGTCACCCAGGTACTTTTTCATTAATTAATTAAAAATTGAAAGACCATTTGAAAACGTTTTTTTAGATGCGAAATATTTTTGGATATCAAAAAGATAATAGAAAATCTTATTATAAACCAATTTTTCAGCCACCAGTTTTCTGAACACAGTGGCGGCCTCCTTCTTTCGGTGCCACCGGTGGGAGTAGAATACTTACTCGCCATTGTCATAGTGCGAAGGTCTTTAAAGACGTAGATACTAAAGTAGGAAATTAACTCTGTTCGACCTTTTTGGGTTTTAAATGCTGATTTCTAAATAGTCGAAATCTCAGAAAATAGATACTGTTCTTGACAAAAATTTTTCCTACGTTAATCACTTTGTGGCTTCAGCAAATACGATCTAAATTTTTAATAAAAAATTTGTATGGGGCCAAAGTCTGTGCTCGGTCTACAAAGGGCATATGTGCTTGTTTTATTTTCATAGAAAGTAGATTTCACACAAAAGCAAAGTATTTCAGTTTAATCGGCCTTGTTCCTTCCTGTAAAATATTTATCTAAATCACTTGTACTGTTTCCAAGCTAACTAGTCATCTTGTGTGGGTCTTATCGTTTGTGTCTGGGCGAGTAGCAGTTATCTCTATCTCTACATATAATAAAATTGTAACAGGTCAATGTCTGTACATGGCAGATATCAACAAAAAATTGATTGGGGGAAGCATTATTAAACGAGTAGAATCCAAATCAACCATTTTTTTAATTTTTGTGTGTCTGTCTGTCTGTCCGTATGTTTGTGGCCGTATCACTCTGAAAGTACTGAATGGAAATGAATGAAACTTTTTTCGTTGGATTGCTAGATACTCAACTTAAAATTTAGGATATTAGTTTTTGCGATATCTCAACCGGTTTTGGAGTTATCGCCCAATATGTGGACCAGGGGTGATCAAAAATGTCTTAGTACAATATGGATGTCAAACGAAAGGTGTCAATGAGTGCTGTAATATGCGATGTGATCAATTGAAATATCCCAAATGGTTTCGGAGATATTTGAAGTTATCGACGAATATTTGCAAAAAAATGTGTTAGTACAATATGGGTATCAAACGAATGCTGCCAATGGGTACTTTTATATGCGATGCGCTTAATTTAAATATCTCAAGTGGTTTCAATTATATATCTTCAAAAATTTCGGACGGAAAAAGAGAAGGGTGGGTAGATGCCATGCACAGACATCGACCTGTTACAATTTTATTATATGTAGAGATATGTATGTATTTCAAATTTCGAAAACTGGCCAAAATGTATTTTTTAATTGTTGTTGTGAACTATACAATCAAGTTATAGAGAGACAGTCAAACTTCGAAAAAGTGCGTATAGGCTATAATGATTAAAATCGGACTCAGTCTGTTATAAGTTCTGATACGCAGCGAAGCAAGCGGGCCTTACTAGTAATAAATAAGCTTGTTAAATCTTCTTGTCGTGACAGGCAGGATACCCATATTATTGGCAATCAAAAGTCCCGAATTGTAAACAAGAAGGGATCTCAAACTGTTATCTATTTGATCGTTCAGTTAGAAGTTGGTTTCCTTCTTTGTCTGTTGCTACCGGTGAGTGGGGATAAGAAAGTGGTAATTACTTCTCACGATTCAAAAAATCATCCAAATCTGAAACTTTAAACAGTAGGTCCACGTCTATTCCTTCTATTTCTTTTATAGTTATTATACTTTCTCCAACATAACATTTTAAAAATGTCGCAGTGCTTTGAACTGTAATGCTTTAATATTTGTGGACTTCATTTTTTTCCTACTCAAACCTTTGCTCTGAGGCTTCTAAAGACTCAGTTGATTTCCACAGTATTTCAAATCTCCTCAACCGTATATTTTTGTCGACTCCTTCCTGCTTTTTTCAACTTTTTTTTCTCTCCAGGCTACAAGTAGAAGTGGTTTAGCCTTTTCTCACAGCGCACACAATTCATGAAAGGTCACAAAAATATGGCGCTTTTGCCCTTTTTTTCATATTTATGGATTTAACCAATTGTTCAAGCAATATTTAAAGTCGAATTTTATTGAAATTACTTCCGTCTTTATGGTATTTAGTGGATTAAAACAAATTTAATGACGACTTTGAACATATTTGTGATAATAAAAGTTGATGGTATTCGAACAAAGCGTGCATTTCTTTCTGAGTCAGTTATGTGACTTTTCCGTATGCTTAAAATACAATTTCTTCGAAGTTGAACAAACGCTTTCCGTCCCAACTAGCTCGGTCATGACCGCCACATTAAGTTGTAAATGGACCATGTTTGCTTGTCAGTTAGCTAAAATTTTAACGCTAGCAACAGCTGCATCTTAAGTGGCGATTTTAGTAAGATATAAATAGTTGTAAAGAGCAAAAGTATACATACTTACATACATACATACACACGTATGTACATATGTATGTGGCGCACAATCAGAGTCTGGCCATTTGGTAGTCATTGATATGATTTTGTTCAACTTCATGGCTTGCTTTCATTGCACGAGTTTCATGGGTTTGCTTGCTTAGAATTTTCCTTTGATTTTTATTTTTCCTCGAGTTGCTTGCTTTTTTAAGTATTTTTTTTATTTTCAGCACACATTATGATTATATTTGTATACTTTCTTCTTGGACTTGGACTTTGGAAATTCTAATAGTGGAGTTTCATGCAGGGCTATTTTTAAGTTTGTTTTCTTTATTTTCTAGTTCTGATTTGAATTGCTTTGTAATCAATCGTTTTATAGAAAAATGTTTAGTTACAAAAATATTTTAAAAATTTTCCTTATTCTTTAGCTATTAGAATGAAATTCAACTGAAATTTAGTTGTGCAAGCTAAAAAATCACTTGCAAAATGGCAACTCTAACTTCAACTGTATTATATGTATATGTAGCTTGTGCATTTGTCCGCAACTTTCACACATGCCAGCATACCGAAGTCAGCATCAATTTTCTCTTAAGTTACTCATACGCCATGTACGACTTCTTTTAGCTCCTCAATCGGAGCAATTTACTCAAGTAGGGAGATAAGATCCCTTCACTTTGCTGACTTAAAGTTTTCTTTACTTTGCTCATATCACTATTTTTTCATCTTCTTTACTACTTTACTTCTACCTTTTTGCTATATCCACATTGATTTGTTTTTGCTCTGCAAATTGTATTCTATCAGTCACCACAGATAACAGTTATAGTTATGCGATAAAATCAATTCTTGATGAGTTGGATGGATGCATAACAGTTACTTATAGACAGTGTAGGGCAAATCAACTAATATATTCAATCAATTGATCAATCATGATTAATTTAGTCATGACTAATTTAATCATAACTAACGAGATCAATCATTAGTCATGACTAAATTCGTGAATCGCAAATCATCAATCATTAGTTTTAATCATGAATGTATGACTTAGCTCGGTACACAGGTGTTGGTACACTACACATAGAGGGTGTAAGGATCAGCTGACCGAAGCCTCAGACCATCATCTTGAGTAAAGTACTGAAATAATTGGGTTCGGAAATGAAAAATTTTTTGACTCTGAATAAAAAATATTAAAGTCGGCTTCTAATTTTGTATAGAAAGGCCAATTTTTTTTTTCCGACAAAAAATTTCTTCGGTACGTTACTTATTACTTCTTATTAGTTAGAACAACTAAACAATAATATACATATTTATACCAGAAGATATGTACATACATATGTAAATGCATAAGCCCTTGCTACGACAAAAATGCTTATACAAAATAATTTTACAATAACAAAGAATACATTTGTTTACTAAAAGGACGTAAACAAGGACTTTGCTCAGGAGGATTGCCTGAGTTTTCAGCTTTCAGGGGCTGTACCTTACACCCTCACACCGCTCTGCTGGCAAGAATAGGTTCAACAAAAATGGGCACAAAAACTGTGAATGAGGTCTTGTCTGGGGCCACCCTAGATGTCGAACTGCGTTTTCAGTAAAATCGGGACTGCTCGTTTTCGCGAAATATCCCACTTTAACCCTTTAGGACCTTCAAAAATATACATTTGACCAAAAGATCTTTTCAAAAATAGCTTTTGTATGTTTGTTCGTGTAGGTGGTTTCTATTACTCACATAAATTGACAAAAGTCACACTTTTTAAAAAAAAGTGCAAAACTACTATTAAATAAAATTAATTATTCGTTTTTAGGGCACTAGTTACAGCACCCTGTTTTTGTAATGCAAAAAAAAAACAAAAATACTGATTATGATTTTTTTTTAAGCGGAACACGAATCCGTGGTCCAAAAATTTCCATCATGTCCCGTTTCTGAGAAAAAATGTTTTTAGACCTCAAAATTAGTATAATTTGAACAGGCCCCCTGTGCTCTGGGTGCTCTTATAAGATTTGAATATCGGCTCATATATAAACCAAGTTTTAGAAAACATTATCTAAGATAAGAAAAAATTGTAGTATGTCGCAATTATTTTATACAGATTTTCAAAGTTGGCCGAAATCACAAAATCATGTTTTTGGCAAATTTTTGAAAAATTATATAAATTGACCCCGATCTGCCACAAACTTTTTACATATCAGAAAATATTGCATGGTTTCTAGTCTGTCAATGGTAAGAAAATCTTTTTATTACCACTTACCATGAAAATAATATCTTCATTTATTACCACCTCGCTTCCGTAAAATATTTATTTTTGCTTTCATCAATTTCTATACAAAATGTATGCTGATACTGAAAATATTACATAGAAATTTTGTATAAAAGTAACGGAAACGATTTGGTAATAAATGAAGATATTATTTTCATGGTAAGTGGTAGTAAAAAGACTTTCTTACCATTGACAGACTAGAAACCATGCAATATTTTCTGGTATGTAAAAAGTTTGTGGCAGATCGGGGTCAATTTATATAATTTTTCAAAAATGTGCCAAAAACATGATTTTGTGATTTCGGCCAACTTTGAAAATCTGTATAAAATAATTGCGACATACTACAATTTTTTCTTATCTTAGATAATGTTTTCTAAAACTTGGTTTATATATGAGCCGATATTCAAATCTTATAAGAGCACCCAGAGCACAGGGGGCCTGTTCAAATTATACTAATTTTGAGGTCTAAAAACATTTTTTTCTCAGAAACGGGACATGATGGAAATTTTTGGACCACGGATTCGTGTTCCGCTTAAAAAAAATCATAATCAGTATTTTTGTTTTTTTTTTTGCATTACAAAAACAGGGTGCTGTAACTAGTGCCCTAAAAACGAATAATTAATTTTATTTAATAGTAGTTTTGCACTTTTTTTTAAAAAGTGTGACTTTTGTCAATTTATGTGAGTAATAGAAACCACCTACACGAACAAACATACAAAAGCTATTTTTGAAAAGATTTTTTGGTCAAATGTATATTTTTGAAGGTCCTAAAGGGTTAAAGTGGGATATTTCGCGAAAACGAGCAGCCCCGATTTTACTGAAAACGCAGTTCGACATCTAGGGTGGTCCCTGACAAGACCTCATTCACAGTTTTTGTGCCCATTTTTGTTGAACCTATTCTTGCCAGCAGAGCGGTGTGCCCTGTATCAAACGATTGATTTTCTCTTAGTGCCTTAGGAGTATTTTACCGGGGCATGTATTTATCTGACCACCAAAAAATACTGAATTTTACACTAAAACACCAAAGTCTAACCTAACCTACAGTAACGTTTTGTGTGCAATTCAGTATTTTTTCAGATCCAGAAAAATATTTTACTTTTCTGTTATAAAAAAATATCAAGCATAAATAAATAATCATGATTATTTGATTATGATTAAACTAATCAATCGTTAGTCATCACCTCGTGATTGAACTAAATAATCATTAGACATCAATCATGACTTACACATTCAATCATTAGTCATCAATCATTAGTTAACTAAATTTTGCCCAACACTGCTTATAGATATGTATATGGAAGATGTATACCTTTACATACATCACTAGATACACTCGCTTGTGTAACAAGCAATTTGCATAAATTTGTATTACTAACGTTCATAAAAACAAAAAATATGTATTCTCTTCATTTCACCTAAGTACTGGAATCTTGTTTTGCATATCTTATTCTTTACTACTTTAAAGGACATATGAATCCATTTTCATCAAAGAAATTACGGTCCATGCTGACATTCGCATTTAAATCTAATGACCTTTTGAATGAATTGGAAGTGATTGTAAAAAAAAAAGTACAATGTACTTCGAATAGTTCTATCATTCTCTTCTCCAAACCGAAGTACACATTAAGACTTATTCAGTTGCACGGCAGCTAACTCACATTTGCTGATAAATTTATATAATTCTTTTAACCCTAAAATTATTTAATTATCATAATTTTGTGGACCTAAATGTCTCTCTCTGTTGGTCTCTGCCGATCTACCGATATGACGTCTCTCATCTCTATATACCATTCTTCTCCTTCCTTCCATCCTTTGGTACTAGCAATGTTGCCGTGGAAGCGGGATGGTTGACCCCGAAAACGTGGTCGATATAGATTATATTAGCCTCTTACCAAATGCCTCACGCTAATCTAATGGGCCTTCGCAATGAGGCTCTTCATTGATTTATTAAAGCATTTTATTGTTGTTACGTTCAGCGACACTTTAGCCTGGGACCATCGTCGGTATTTAGTAATCGCTCGTATCTCTACAGTCCGCAACTCTTCGAATATATTTCGGGCATGAAAGGCTTCTTTGCAAAAATTCATCAAGAGAATCGATCAATATTTTCCAAAGAATACCCCAGACAGCAATTTACATATTTAAAGCATATTTTAAATTTTGTTATTGTTGGTGCTGAAATTAATATTTGGGCTCTCAATTATTTGAGTATTATCTTATTTTCTCTAAATTCCGCTCAACCAAATATTTGCAAATATGTGGAATAATTATTTTGAGAGAAATTATTGCATTCTAATTGTCCTGTGGTCACCAACTCATTTCCCAAGTGTCATAAACACACAACCAACGACCGCAAGCTAAATATTATTTCACAGACGTTAACTAAATATATGTATGTATCTTGTAAAAATTAGAGTCGGGAAGATTACATAAATAAACAAAAATGTGAACGAAATTCTTTGCGGTGGAGGGAAAGCATAAAATAATTCTGGTTAATTTTAAATTAAAACTTGCTCTTAGAATAAAAACAAATGAAGCGAGGACCAAAAACAGGGATTTATTCTTCTGGAATTGGCTTATTACCACGGTAGTAGTAGAAACAAGTAAGGAACGGCTGTCTTCGGCTGTGCCGAAGGCTTGACATCTTTCATGAATACGCATATCTTTTTACCTGTTTTAGTATTAAAAAACATTTCCATACAAATAATAGTCAGAAGAAAAATACTTTTGTGAGAAATAATTGGAAATATTTTCTGAGCCACCTGCGAATGTAAAATACTTTTGTGCGCCACTGTACATTACGTTTGTTGCAAATGGCAAATACCTAACAGGTTTGAATTCCTAGTAAATACTTTCATACATCATTAATTTAGTTCTCTAAGTTTGCGTTGGTATTCCTTATACACAAATGTACATACATATGTATCTATATATATATGTATGCTGGAGTCCGTCTAAAAATTTGATGGGAAGTAGAAGCTATGTAAGCTTGACTCTGAAAAGCAAAACTTTCCCGAAGCAACCTACATATGTACCTATGCAGGTGGTGAGCACAGCAACAACATAAACCGTTTGTTGTCATTATTAAAACATTTAGTTTATGAGATTTGCTTGTTTGCTCGTGTTTGTTATATTCCGAAACAAGCTAACAGACCCTCAGCTCCATTCCCCCAGAAGTTCATAGCATCTAATCGTTGTCATTGTTTTTGTCAGCATGCAGCCCATTACCCATCTATAGACAGATGAATCCAAATATATACATATATACATACATATGCATATTTATAGTATCATTAAATTAATGACTCTAATATTCTCTTGTGCCAGTGACAGAAGACTGTGATTTTCTATTACACCAACAAAGCTGTTTAAATATGTATATACAAAAGGGATTGGTATGTGTTTATCCAAAAATTTTAGTAAACACAGTCTAAGTGAAGATTTGCGCTTTAATTGCGAGAGGGTCGTTACTTAGTTAAATACTCTCAAGAGTGGATGAGTTCGTTAATGGAGCATTTGTGATAGGAGCATACTAATGCGAATAAAATCCTAATGACCCCGTGATCGACGTCTATCTTACCAGGTGTTTCCGTCTGGCATTACATATCGTTAAGAATAAAATATTTTGGATGAAAGTGGGCATGGTTATACACCGACTTCCCTAATTTTACAATAAGCTTCGTTTTGATATCTTAAATCTGTTTTGAGTTACGATTGACAATATTTTTTGTTGTATGAAACGTCTCCCTAGCTTTAGGGGAACCGTACCTTATGCTAAGGTAAAACCAAATTGTAAGTAGTCCAGGGATAAGGAGAGCATGAACACGAACCACTTCCTTCCCTCATATTTATAAACATCGGCCTACAGTTATTATGGAAGCCGCACTTTTGTCGCTTACTAGACGTATTGATTCATGGACTGCTTCTTTATGCTCTGGCGCTTTGCGATCGGTTTGCGAGCCATAATTTTGTGTAATGAAATGCCCAACAGGATATCCTAAATTGCTACCTCACAGCGTTTAAGAAGCCACAAATATTTAATAATTTACGATTAATTTTTGTTACGAAATATACATATATGCCAAAAACAAAGAAACTCATTTCAGTGAAATCGGTTTTACCAACCGGGAGAAAATTGGAGTTTCGAAAAGGTTTAAACCTATAACTTTGAAAGTAATTTGAAAGATTGGCCCAAAAATATCGCACCCAATAGCAATTTTGGTGTAACAATGGCTCTAGTAAGTAAACCAACCAAATAATCCTCAAAATGCGATACATTTCACAAATCAAATAAAGCTTATTATGCAATATGAGCAGGATCCTTACTACCCTTCCTGCCTTAGCATAAGAAATGTATTAATACCAGTATAAAATCTGCATCAACTATTTTGGTAGAGGCACTCTAATGTGTTAACATGCATGTAAATAAGTAAATAGAAGTTGATTATTACTTATTTATTTCCCAAATCTGCTCTAGTCTACTTCTCTACATCAACTAAGTACTTACATTTAATCGTCAAAAACAGAAACTTTTTCCTCATCCTTTGTTATTATTTTTTCTGTTATTATTGTGACAAGTTTCAGTTTGCTATTTACTATGTTTATCACACAATGGCAGCTTAGTTGCTAGCACTTGTGTAGCTTTCACGTTGACATTTACGAAAAAAAAAAAAAAAAAAAAATACCTCGAAATTTCAGGAAGTTTGCCACACATTACCCGTATGAATTCGTTCCTTATCAGATATACCCAGAAGTTGTTGTGTGTTGTGTATTAAAGTAAGTAGTAGTTTGTGAAAAGTGAAATGAGATTAACTGACATTTAAATCTAGTTTCTTGTGTGTGACATAGAAAAAGAGAGATCAGAGATTTGTGCATGACACACATGAAATTATAAAAATGAGATGACCGGCTTAACACATTTATTTCCATAGTTTTATGTTATTAATATTTTTAAGCCCCACCAGGTTTGGTGTGTGATGAGACAATAACTTTTAGTTTTTGTACATAATTCCGATTGTATGACAAAAAGAGGTAAAGCACTTAATAAAAGCTTAAGCCCATTTTAAGCTTCCTAATGTACAGCTGTAGCGCCTGTGAAGCCTTCACCAAAGCTGCGTGAAAAATGGCATTCATATGCTATAATAAAACTGGATTAAGAAATTGTTTAATGTTTGAGTAATAACGATTTTATAGAATATTTTGATAGCCAGAGTATACGTAAAATTATTTCAAAATAAGCTCCCTTTTTGATAACCGGGTTTCTTGTGATATTCGACTCCAATGAACTTTTGTGAACCTCAATAGTTTTATCTTGAAATAATGCATGAAGAACTTCTTTTTCATTTTTTTGTGAGCTTGCCGTCCATTGGTACATGCTTTACATTGTTTGTATGTCATGATGGAAGCGTTAAGCCAGGAACCAGGACTTTCATTCCTTCTAAAGTAAAAGTCCTAAAAAAAAATATTTTTGTTTGTTCTGGAGAAGGATTTTCTTCTGTCTTAAGAAGAAATAATTTGTAGATGAGTGGACTGTTGATGAAGATATAGTGGAGAACTCGTGTAAAATATCTATGGAAAGCATTCAGAAATCTGAAATGAATAAAAACCGAAATTTGTTTGAGTAAAACGCTCTACTGGAGTGTTAAAAAATCCAAATTTAGTCATGATTTTGATTACAGAAGTTTTGAAAGTAGAAGTAGTAGATAGAAGGCTAGGTTGAAAGAAATTATTTAAACTACAATATTCAAGAAAACGTTGACAACAGAAATAACCGGAGCATATATAGAATCAATTCTGCATATGCTCTGGTTTAAAAACTATTCGATAAAATTACTCGTTAAAATTGTTTTAGAGAAAGGAAGAAAGTTAGCGCTTCATATACCGGTAAAGGCGGCGAAATAACATATTTTCAGCGATTGGTTTGATAAGACCAATAGAAAGAAGGTATGGTCCCTGCGTGCCTTAACCTACAAAGAACTTAATTCTGCAGGAGCGATTCAATCGGCCAGGTTTTGTTGTATTTGCTTAGACCTGACACAATTGCTAATATTTATAAGAGGAAGGCTTTTAAATTTTTTTTGGCCTTTCCAAATTTTTTAATTAAATTACTTTATCTCAATTCATGTCACCATAGAAAAAATTCATAAATTGGCCTAGATTTATTTATTTATTTTATTTTATTTTATTTTAAGTCGACACTAACACAAAGCGGTCGACTAATGGCGAATGTAGAACATTCTATTATAAATTACAAAGTGTTACAAAAGAAAACTTAACGTAGCAAAATAATCTTAAGGCTAACATATTCCACAAGGGGATGGTTGGAGAGGCCGAGTCTCCAATCCACCCTGCCATTCGGTCCATGTTATCATGCAAATATATGCTGAGGAATCCAGATAGTGTAGTTAACAATATTAGCTCAGTAGGGAACAGATGCGTAGTGCTCAGATGGGTGTGCATAAGCCAGGAAGGGCTCTGTAGAATAAGCTCTGATATGTAGTGACTAGATTATAATCTGCCCATAGCATAGCCGGACGTGTACCAATCCAAGTATAGATGAATATTTCTAGTTATGTGTTCAAGGCAGTAAGTATATCCTTTTTAATAAGGACTGGGTGGTACGAGAGGTTCCTGTCTTCGAAGCTGAAGGAATGATTGGGTGGTAAGAGATATGGGTGAAATATCGAGAGTAGCACAAAACAAGTGCCTACTTCGAGAGCCTTGAGAATCCTGCCGTTTGGAGAAATAATACAATTAGAAAGATGCTAGACTAAATGTATCAAGCTAAAATAATATTAGATAAAAAAGGGTTATTTGTTTATTCATTTGCAGCCTCAAATAATTCTCTTATGATTTTGTGTTACTGATTTTCGACATCTGCTCTTTCGCGCATATGGGAAATCGCTTAAAAAGGGAAATCAGTGTTTCCGCTGTAAAGTGACAGAAAAAGGAAGTATTGACAGCTGCTCTACGGTACTAACCGGAAAGTGTGGACTTTTTCACTTTTATGCTCCAAAGAGTACAAAATGCGCTATGTTGGCCAGGAAAATGAGGAAACAAAAGGCAATGCAACAAATATCAATGTATATATGTAGTAGATAAATGAAAGTTCTTAGTTAAAGCAGGAACAATGCTCATAGAGGCACAGTTCAAACGTCTAAACAAGAGAGCAAAAACCTGGACTTTTTCGAGCGCATATTAGACATCTCTATACCATTTCGATGACTAGAGATGTTGCTGAATTTGGCACTGCGAGCACTTTGCCCTGACAGCTAAATGGAAGAGCACCCCGTATAAAATTAGTTTAGAAAAGCACCCCGTTTCAAAATTTTTTTCAAATCTGCCATGTATCAGAATTTGACATAAAAGCTGAATATGTAAAGAATTTGTATTTATATAGGACATATCTGAAAACACCGCATAAATATATGTATGTTTTCAATCTAAAAACTAATTTCAAACTTCATTATTTGCACGAGGAATGCTGTATTAGCGAAAAGTTTATGTTTTATTTGTTTTGAATAAATTCTGGTGATATTATCTAAATTTAAGGTGTTTATTTTGGGTGTACCACAAAATCTACAAAATCAAAATCCACAAATCAAAATCCACAAATCAAAATCCACAAAATTAAAATCCACAAAATCGAAATCCACAAAATCAAAATCCACATCACAAAATCCACATTTCCTGTGTGAAATAAATTCAAATTAGGTTTAAAACCGCCGCGATTTTAAACCTAATTTGAATTTATTTCTCACAGGAAATGTGGAATTCTGTATTTTTTATATCAAAATTAAAACTCCAGATATTTAAGGTATAAGGATTTAATGAGTATTTTATAGAGAAATAAAGGAAAATGCAGTGCTCACAATAACGTTAATAAATATTACATATTTGGGCAACATAAATAAATACAAACTTCGTTGTTTTTCATATAATTTCACAAAATAAGTTTTTTAATTTACAAATATTACAAATCATTTACATAAGTGCAATTTTATAAAATCTACTGCACATTTGTCCACTCTACTATAGTTTTTCTTATATCTAGTACTGAGCAAACCAATTTGTTAAGTTCGAACGCTGGTAAAGTGATTGTAAAAAGGTAACGGTAATATTTGCATTTTAAATCATACATTTTTAGATACATATATGTATATATGGACAATTTTTACAATTTCAGAAAAAAATTGCGAAATTTTCTTTCAATTGCCTAAAGTTTGGGACTTTTGCAATACGCTCACATAGAATTCACAAATAAATAACGACACGTTCATAGCAAGAAAGCTTCCTAAAGTTGTATAGGGAAATGAGTCACATGTGACTCATGAGCTTATTTGAAAACGCTCTCGTGAGTCACATATGACTCATTGGACAGGGAAGTTGTTAATGAATGAATGATTTCTGTGCATAACTTGATAAAACTAACAAACTTAAAACCTGTGCTTTGCCCCACACTGTGGTAAACAATACAATGTTGTATTTTTTTGTCGCGTACATATAACTCCTTTAGCGCTAAAGTATTTGTTTTTGCTACAATATATGTACATACCTACATACATACATATATTGCTTCTTTAAATCCATTATTAATTCATGTCTATACATATGTTTATATTGCCTTATATGCGCACATATGTAAATAGTTGTGGATTTTGTGTTTGTGGATTTTGTGATACTGCTTTTAAAAAAACGTGTGGATTTCGTATTTGGGGATTTTGATTTTGGGGATTTTGATTTTGTGGATTTTAATTTTGTGGATTTTTTTTTAGCTGTGGATTTTGTGGCACTCCCGTTTATTTTAGATATGTCTTTATCTTTTAACTATCACGTGACAAGACGAATGGAAGAAACAATATGCGAATATAGAAAGGTTTTTGTATTTAGCTATATGTATGTATGTATGTGTGAATGTATTTATTTAATGCATATTTCTCGAAGCTATTAAGCTAGCTTCATGCTGATTTTCCATTTATTTTCTCCCTTGACATTTTCTATTGCCACTGTTGCTTCTGAGCAGATGTGACGCATACATACGCCAATGTATTTATTAACACCCACACACCTATATAAGAAACACATATAATAATGTCTAAGTTCGGGTTAAAGCAAACATTATATACCTAGAAGTGATATCCTATTATACCCCACTCAATACAGGTATATTGGTGCGTTTTAAAATAAAGAAATAGCAGTAGTAGTGAATAATAAGCAAGCTAGAAATTCATTGGTCTCAAAAATTGTCGTGAAATTCTGCCAAAAAATTAGTAGATCTTGATATCCATTTTTGAAAGTTTAATAAGCTACCCTGAACTTGTTGTACACGTTGAATTTTGATCTATTTGTTGATCTCCGACAGGGTGGAAAGTTAATGTATACTATATAATATATGTATATATAATATTGGAAAGATTTTCCGTCATCCCTTTGTTTGGATTTGTAACAAATCGGTTCTGGCGTTCTGCCATCTTCAGTGTTTTGTTTCGTTGTGGACTTTGTACATCCGTTGCTTTGTATTTATAGTCGTTGGATGCTGTAGCAGGTAATGTTTCTATGTACGTTCTATGTATGTACATATGTGCAAAAAGGTACGGTGGATAAACTCCGAAGGAACCAGGGACCACGAAAAAGAGATATGTCTTATTTTCTATGTAAAGAAAGTGGGCTTTTCTATCAACCAATTTCGGGTATTTTAAATAGAGATTAAAGAGGCGTGACAAGCAATCCTCATACCATATTCTCATAAGATATCTTAAAGTTTGATCAAGCTATCTTCACTTATATTTTCCCCCTTATCACTTTGATATACATAAGCCTATAACTATTTCGTCAAACTTGTGTGAGGCATAGGCATATAAAGGAAAACAAAGAGTAGCAAAGAAATGAAACAACATGAATTTCTGCGAAAAAAAACTGTTGCAATTTTATATGGGAAGGAATTTTATAAATATTTAAAAAGACAAATTTAAGCTTAATGCTCATATCCTCCCTTTGCTTGTTGATCACGTTTCACTAAATGCCTTAGCTGCTTCATTTGACTTGCTTTGTTTACTATTGTTTCACTTCCTGGTGTTTACATATAACGTTAGAGCAACTCAAAGGGAAATTCCCAAATCTTGTTTAAGTAACCATGTCAAAGATAGCATTAACACTGACATGCCTCTAGGGGTCACAATGTACCGTACTGTGGCAGATTCGCAACAGACAAAACACTAACACTAAGAAGGAGTGACTAAGTGCTGCCGAAATAGAACATTGGTCGATTCTACGGCTGGCAACATTACATTCACACGCCATTTTGATTTTGTTTATGCGAAATAATAACAAAAATACCAGAAAATTCAATTTTTTGCGTCTTATGTTATTTAGCAGACCTAGACGTTTAACGGCATGGTAAAATTTGTTTAATTATTTTTATAACGTAAAAGTTATAAACGCCTGAAATGCGACTGGCAACATTACATTATTTTTAGGTTAAGTCAAGACGAAGATCATATTCTTTTAAATTTCTGCGAATTCTTTGAGGCAATCAATCCAACTTCGCTTTATGTTTTATCGCAATGATACCACAAGATAATGGCATAATGAGTTCTCAAATATTTTAGAATTATTAACTTATTATAACAAAAACTAAGGGACTGGCAACATTACACAAAAGACTGGCAACGTTACATTTACGAAAAATAAGTACATATCTTATATACAAAAAAATTTTATGAATGTATGTGTGTCTGTTGTGAGTTCCAAATACACAGTAGATCTTTATACAGTTTGCCAATAGACTCATCGCTGGGTACTTAATGCATACCTAGAATTTTTAAAAGGTGGGCGAGGCACGCCGTTTAAGTCTCAATTTGTCAAAATCTTGCATGCATTTGCCCTGGATTCATTATATTGGAATATATGTAAGTGTCCTTTAATAGAGATGTGTATATTTTGGATAAGTGGTCGTGCCACGACCATATGCTTGTAGGCATATTTGCGCCCTTTAAGCAACGAAAAATGATCACCGATCTTTGCAAAATTTTCACGATAGGTTACTTATGACACTGAACAAATTATAGGAAATATAAAGTTTCCAAACAAGGCGATCCCTCGTTTCCTATTAGTTAGAAGAAAGCTAAATTCGCTAGGTTTTTATATACATATTTGTAAAACAATGAGAAGAAAAAAGTTAAAGGAAAGCTAAGGGAAACGAAAAATTAAAAAGAAAGGGAATGGGACCAGAAAAGGGAAATGGAATAGTGAAGGAAGTGTAAAAGAGTTTCCGGGCAAGGCAACATCTGCCAGGCTTGCTTAATGCTTCGAAATAAAGATAATTTAGTTTTCAATTTTCAATATTTACTTTTATTTCTGATTATATTATTTGATCTATAGTAAAAGCGCATGAAATAGCTGATAATTTTGTTACATATACCCTTGTTTCGATGTAGAAAAAGTACAAATTTTGCCATTTATCATTTGAATTTGGTGCGCGGTTGATATATTTTGTACATTTTTAGCCTTTGAAAACAACTGATCCCTTTCTATATCATTATTAATTTTTTCTCTGCTTCTTTCTTCTTTTCCCTCAATTTCCTCATTACAGCTTCCTTCTTTCTTTTGTATTCTTCATATTGTGGAGAAGTCTTCAGCTTTTCCATATACTTTTTATTTCGTTGACATTTCCTCATCTACATATATAAGGTAACCGCAAACAACAATTTTGTTGTAATCAAAAATTGACTGGCAACATTACACAATTTTTTTAGCAAATATTTCCTTCAAATCTTCAAAAAGTCATTTTCTTTTAATCGAAACGATAAGTTTACGTTTAATATTAAGAAAATATGTAAACAAGTAAGGAAGTCTAAGTTCGGGTGAACCGAACATTTAATACCCAGCGTTAGTTTCCAGAAAAAGGGGGCGGGGTTTTCATCCGATTTCGCCCATTTTAAAAACCAATCTATTCCCAGCCTAAACAATAGCGAATTTGGTGGGCGCGGCCACGGCCCTTGCTTATAAAGCATTAACCGCTTACATGAGCCAAAAGTACTCAATCAATCCTTTCAAGGGTTATACCATGTGCTATATATAACTTTGGAAAAGAAGGCGTGCCATGCCCATAACTTTTAACGTATTTTGTGAAATTTTTGATATACGGATATATGTGTCCATTAATCAATATTTACATAATTTTAAAACAGTGGGTGGTGGCACGCCCACGGATTTTATTATGTTGTTTGTGCCTATTTGAAGATCAGTTTTCATTGCAGATCTTTATGATACTTTCACAGTGGCTTGTTAATAGTGAAATGTTGATATTTTGTTTATTCACTTGTAGGCGGTGCCACGCCCATTTTCCAAAATATTACCAAAAAACCTTTAAACAACACTAATAACATCATCAAGTGAATGAGTGTACTAAATTTTAGCATTATATCTTTATCAGTTAAACAGATATTGCATATTCCGGTTTCCTAACTCTCGTTTAGAGAACTTTAGTCCAAAAGTGGGCGTGGTCGTTCACCGATTTTTCTTATTTTCTCTGGTCGTACTCTACATAAACATAAGATGCCTGGTACCTAGTTTCGTAAATCTATCTCACACCGTTCTGAAGTTATTAGCAGTCGAATTTGAAAATTGCGTGACTCATAAGTGGGCGGTGGCACGCCCACTTTCCAAAATTTTGCAAAAATAATGTAAAGAATATGAAAATTGATGTATGTACCAAATTATATTATTATAGCGGTATCAGTTAAATAGATATGGACTTTTCAATATTTCCACCTCCTTTCAATATAACTTTTATGAAAAAGTAGGCGTGGTCGCTAAGCGATTTCGTTTATTTTCTATATCTGAATTTAACACAACAATAGTATTCCCTCTACAAAATTTCGTTGTACTAGCATAAACTGTGCTGAAGTTATTGAGAGTCAAAATTTGAAAATTTCTTCAAATATATGTGGGCGGTGCCACGCCCCTTTTAAAAAAATTTGATAAAATCGGCCTTAGAACATCTAAATCAATACATATTGCAAATTTTATCATTGTAGCTGCTTCTGATATTGAATTAACCCGTTTTATACTTTTTTCGAAATTTTCGATATCGAAAAAGGGGCGTGGTTATGGTCCGATTTTACCCATTTTCAATAGCAATCTATTCTGAACCCAAATAAGTACGCATGCACAATTTGGTGAAGATATCTCATTATTTGCTCAAGTTATCGTGTTAACGGACAGACGGACGGACAGACGGACGGACGGACGGACGGACGGACGGACATGGCTCAATCAAATTTTTTTTCGACCCTGATGATATTGATATATGGAAGTCTATATCTATCTCGATTCCTTTATACCTGTACAACCAACCGTTATCCCAACAAAGTCATAATACCCTTGTACTAGTACTAGTACGCTGGGTATAAAAAAGGTATTTTAAAATGTGATCTAAAACATCCAAAAACAACTTTTTTTCTTTTGAACTGGCAACATTACACTTAATTTTGCGGCACATTTCTTTTTCCCGTAACTATTAACTGAAACCGAGTTTTTTCTTATAAATTGCTATAATATGATAATTTAACTAATTTTATAGTTTTGAAAACTTGTATAGCCAAAATAAATGGTAAAATCGCATAATATTTACCTTTTTATCTGCTAGAGTATTTCCGACCATATTTAATTTTTTTAACACGTTTAACGAAAATCGCGAAATTTTGAATTGCGAACTATCAAAAGTGAATTACATTGCTTTCAGTAGCTACTATAAGACATTTTGAAACCTACAGAGCCAAAGTGATTTCAATATTTGACAACTAAAGAAAAACTACTTGGTTTACTTTCCTGTAGAATCGACCATTATATACCTACCTAGTTTTGGGATATTCAAATTTTTTAAGCACCCAAAAGAGCTAAAGTGAAACTGATGCCTAAAGAAGCATTTTGTAAATTTGAGGGACTAGTCGTTAGCCTATTTAGGACATTCTAATTAGTATGCATATAAGTCTCACATATGTGGACACTCGAATTCCGGTGAAAACTGGCAAAAGCTATTAATCTATCTATAGCATAATAAATCTCTAGAAAATTCGTGTCTGTACATTGAAAATTTCTTTGAAAAAATGACTGGGGAATGCTATAGAGTTCATCTGATAAATTTTTAAAATTATTGGCTCTCTGTTTGAACCAAGGACGCTAAGAAAATGGACTGCTTGAAGCTTAGAAAGGGATCTGCAGTTTGTTTTATCAAAATCGGACTACAAACAAAAAAGATATACTAATTTTTAGGGAGGAACCTATGACATTTTTTTTCATAAATAAAAAGAAGCGTGCTCTCTAAAATTTTTGTTTACTTTTTTTCAATTTCAGCTAAATCAAAAAACACTGCCGTCCTATGTGGGTATCAGCATATCATACTAATATATAAATTTGAAAGTAACAATGTTTGTTACGTTTGTACACAAATTCTCTGCGATCTGGAAGGGTTCACGGAGATGATATTTTTTGATAAATTAACAAAATATGATTGCCCAAAAACCTTACAATTTTCTTACAATATGGGTATCAACCGATGGAAGAGGTCCCAGGTTGCATTTAAACTTCGATATAACTCGATAAATTTATCGATAACTTAATTATAAGTCCAAATATGATTGTCCAAAAATCTTACAACATGGGCATCAAACGAAAGGGAAGGTGCAAAGGTTTCTTTATACTTCGATATGTTTCGATAAACTTAATTAATAATATTGTTCTAAACCTTCTCAGCCGGTAAATTGTCTTCGCAATTGAGGTTAGTAGGAATTTATGAGTTACTTATGTATGTACATCCCGAGCAACGTTGGGTACCCTGCTAGTTCTTAATATTGTCCGAGCTGCAATCGGTTGAGAATGAGCAGCCTTCAAGCCCCTGGTTGATATTTGGCACCGCCCACCGTTGTGTGGTGAATTTATTTTAATATTTTCGTTCAATTCCACTTTTTATACCCTAAATTTTGCAAAGCAGCACGAGACGGAATATATTCGGGATAGTAAGTCTTATACTGAATGTGAACTATGCAAAATCCGAAATATGAAAGTAACGAGTTCAAAATTTATTACAAAATTCACTGCCAAAGTGTGATAATCCATTTAATAAATTGAATTTATTATCAACAAATTTTCATTTCAGTTAATACCGCATTGGCCAACAACAACTATTGCATACCCTGCAAAAAATTGTTTGACTAATCTCTAAAGCGAGCGAACCGTGATTAGCCTTTAGTCTACAGTTGGGTATAATTCAATTTACACAAGCAAATTTAGTTCCTGTAGCATACTTATAGGAGTTAGAAGCACTCTTTTGGGTAGATAGTGGACTAGTCCTTTCGTACCCATTCGGGTCTAAATGGGTATAATTAGTCTCTCCATAGGACATACTTAAACAACTATGAACAGTTCAGATCAGGTCTCAGTACTGGTATTACTAGCATCCTCCTTTGTGACTCGCCCCAGACTGATCTTAGACTAATCAATTTTTTGCAGGGTACGTATAGCAAATACAAACAAACAACACGAACGAAAATATTGCACTACAACAAAATTGATGCTTCATTGGGTGCATTGTAAATTAGTTTAAAACGCTGCAGGTAATTTGTTTATCTAAATATGAACATTTTCATTTAAGCTTATTTGAACACACTTGCGGTCTAGACCAGTTTTCCAGCCTTCTACTTCAGTATCTGAGCAGGCAATGTTGTTTTTATACCTTTCATGAGCATGAAATGGTATTATAACTTTGGTCCGATGTTTGTAAGTGTGAGAAGAAGAAGAGATAGACCCACCATTAAGTATACCGAAATGATCAGGGCGACGAGCTGAGTTGATTTAGCCATGTCCGTCTGTCCGTCCGTCTGTTTGAACGCAAACTAGTCCCTCAGTTTTAGAGATATCTCGATAAAATTTTGCAAGCAGGCGCCATTTTTCATAGGATTAATCATTTGTCGGAAGCAGCAAGATCGGACCGATACAAGGCATAGCTCCCATACAATCGATTGATCCGATAAACGGGTTTTGGCCTATAACTCTTGCAATTAAAAAGCTATTAGAGCGAAATTTCGCAGGTTTAGTACATATTATATGCGTAATGTGTGTAGTGAAAATCCCCTAGATCGGATCAACATAACATATAGCTCCCATATAATCGATAGTTTCGATAAATGGGTTTCGGGCTATAAATTTTTCAAATAGAAAGCTAGAAACGTAGAATTTTGCAGGTTTGGTACTTATTATATGAGTGATGTGTGTAGTGAAAATCATACAGATCGGACTTACATAACATATAGCTGCCATATTACCGATTGCTCCGATAAATGTGGTTTGGCTATGTATTTTTAAATTAACAATTTTGGAGAGTTTGTAAGTAATTGTAAGTAAGGATCGGACACTTAGAAAAGTTGTGCGTATTCATGAAAGGTATAAAGCCTTCGGCACAGCCGAAGACAGCCCTTTCCTTACTTGTTGAATTATAAAACTGATGTTGTTGTTGTAAGTATGACGATAGCATAGCGGCGGAGCGTTGGTTTCAGCTATCAAAAGTTTACGAACTAGGAATTAAGGTGGGGTGAGATTACCAATGGTCATACGAAATTGCTCCTGCAACTATCGGACATGTACCGCAGAGAACTACATCACAGCACTCTTTCAAACTTTCAAAACAACAACAACAAAAAAAACATGCTTCTTACAAAAAAATCGTGCCCTTGAATTTAAATGTAAAAGCACGCTAAGCAAGCTTTCACTAATTATAGTCTTTCGTATTACAACATTTTGCATAATTTAGCGCTCGCTTGGTTTTTATTCCTCCCTGTGCTTTGTATAGTTGGTGCCAATTACGTGAACATTTCTTTGGTACTGTTATTGCGACAGCATTTCACTTGACCTCTCAGACTCAGACGAAATAAGCGCATTTCTAAACATTCCATTTCGTGGAATTTAAAATTAATTTTTTTTTGTTGCAACATTTAAGCCGCCTTTGTTCCTTGTTCTTACTTTGCCTCACAATATAATTAGCTCGTGAAAATTACGCCCGCGCAAATGTGGCCACTTAGCTAAAACCAAAAACCAACCTCATTGTTGTTATTGCGCAAAAAGCCGCACACAAATTTCGCAGGTAGTTGGGCGTTTACAGTTTACAACGAGAGGAACCACAGTTTGACGTTTAAGCAGCAGTGTTGGCATATTAGCTAAACCGTCAACACGTCCACAAGTCAATAATGTTGAATGGCGAAAAAAGTGAAAATGGTGGAGAAAATTTGTGGGCAAGTACGTTATTGTGGGACATCAAATTACGCACGAATTCCAACAGCGTAATTATAATTAAGTTAAATATTTTTCATTGTTACGAATTACTTTATTTACTTACTTACCAAAAATGAGATGAAAGACAGCATATGAGGGCTAATCTTCCGTTATAGAACAGAGTCTAGTACGTTGCGACACAGTGCAAAAGCAGCTCTAGGGGAAGAATGGTTCCAACTGAGAATGAAATGTCTTAGGCTCATATAAATTTTTGTATTCGCAGGTTTTTTATGGCGTCTTTAATTTGACAAGTTTTTGTAAAAGTGTTTATAGAAAAAGTCGAAAAACGGGTTAATATTGATGTCGGTGCGAATAATGAAGTTCCGGAGTAAAATTACAAGAAGAATAAATTTATAGAATATTTTAACCAAATAACTCTCTCATAAAAGGATCCTTTGGCAATTTCCTAGAAAATTTCGAATTAAATATTTTTTGTGAAGTAGCGAGGGGATTGAAATATTCTTAGAAATTGTTGCTCGGAAAATTTTTAGGCCAAATCTTTATAAAAACGATTTTTTAGTGCCCAGGGAACAAAAGACAAAAATCACTATTGAGATATCAGACAATTTAAACAAGTTTTTGGCAATTCCGGGTTAATTTATATGATTTTTAAAAAAACGCTTGCCTTTAAAAATTGTATAAAATAATTGTGACATCTCAGATTTTGTTTTCTTTTCGGACAATGTTTTTTAAACCTTGCTCTATAAATAAGCTGAGTATTTAGTCATAGATGTGAACCCAGAGCACAGTGGGCTTGTTCAAATTATACCAATTTTGTGATTTCGAAACATATACTCGGATTTGGAATGGTCCCACACAACATCTCATTCATACTTTTTTTTGTCAATTTTTGTTGAACCTATTCTTGCAGAGCCGTTTAAATTTATTTGGTAATATTAATAACATTAAACTTGAATTAGGTACCTCCTTGATTTCAATACCCTTTGGGCAGCACCATGCAAAATATTTCAATGACAATGGAACTAAATTATTTTTAAAGCCATGATAGGTATATACCAGCTTGTATAAATATAACCAGTGATAATTCATAAAATATTTTATATTTCCTAATTGAATTATTTCAGCCAAATTTTCCAAACACAACATTCCTTATGCATTTTGTTTCAATTCTAATTCACCGCAAATACGAATCTTACATTTGCATCAACAAATTAAGCCTGTCTGAATCCGCACTAATTTGAAGTAGGCAACCACAGAAACCTCAACATTTTTAATTTTTTTTTTTAACTAAACAAATATTTGCCTGCTGTCCAAACAAAACCATAGAAATGACAACAACTACAACAATATTATAAGATTACAACTTAAAGTTTCGGTAAAGTGCAACAACAAAAGAATTTCTGCTAATGCGACAGCTGCACTCGTACTTTTGATGCAAAACTCGGAAATAACTCAAAACTTTAAACTCACAAAACCATTGTACGGCTGTTGTGTGAATTCTTTTCAAGGAATTCGCTGTACTTGTTTGTTGCTGGATAAGGCGTCTGTTTGCTTGCTGTAGCTAAAATAAATAAAGATGCAACTGTTGTATCTTTTGGTATTTGCAGCAGTTTGCTGTTGGTTAACTTGACAGCGTACAACAGCAGCATTGACAGACCGCATTCAGCACACCAACAATCGTAACTCACTTTAGAGAACAGAGATGTGGCTCTATACAAACAAATATCGTACACGCATCCATGCCCCATAGTAAAAAAAACTTGTCTTAAGCACTAGATTGCGATACAGTTTAACTGGTACGGGCAAGTCCCAATCAAACTTGGGTTTCCAACCGTAATATAATCAAAAGTGTTCATAGTAGGGATCTAAAAAATGGTATGGAGATATTAGATATCATTGACATACTCATGGAAAAAAATGGCATTTATCGTAGGGCGTGGCATCTCCCGTAGTCATATTATAAAATGAAAATCTGAAACTAAAAATCAGATGCTTTTAAGTCGACATGCTTTGTTATTTATTTACATTTAAATAAGGTTTTAATAATTTTATTTCCAATTTAGTTGACTTACTTGTGATAAGGTCCAATCGCACAATGGTTCTCATTCCATAATACTTAGGATATATTTAGTTACATAATATTAAGAAGTCTGGATGGGCAGTTTTTAAATTAGACTAGATGGAGCGCATTTGGATTCTCTGGAGAGACATGTGCTTCACCGACCACATTTTGTATAAGAGTAGAAGAATGTTATCCGAAATTTGAAGCAGCATATTGACATTTTTCATTTCATCATACTGGGGAGTGCATTACGGTTGTAAAAGAATGCATTCATATGCGAATGAAATAAGTTGAAATCTTATTCAATGACTTGAAATTTCGAATGCACTCATTGACCTGCTTTTTGACTAAAGAATGAAAAAATGAAGTCTGAAGTCCCGGCTTTGAAGTCATTTTGAGAAGTCACTTACTGACTTCACTCAAAAAATGAATTTACTTTAAATGACTCCATATGACTCCAAATTACTTCAATTGACTTCAGTGAGACTTTTTATTCAATGAATGTGTTTAAGCGACATACATACATACATAAGCTACGTTTATTTCATTCGTTTGTTTTATTTGCATTGCATGCTATTGTAATTCGCAATAAGCTTATAAAATATTTCGAAGATATAGTTTATGGTTTGGAAAGCCAAAGTGTGGTTTTTCATACAGAAAATGAGGAAGCCAATCGCGCCATGCCTCAGAGCCAACAGTGCTCGCCACCAATAAATACATACAGGGTGTCACAGGTGTCCCGCACCTCCCGTTCTCTAAAGATCAAACAATTTTGAACATTTAGGCAAACATGGTCGTCAGAACCTGAGCCAAATGAATAAATACAATTTGAGCAAAACGGTCACATAGCACCTGAGCCAAATAATAAAATAAAATAAAAAATAATAATAACATTAAAAAACAACTCGCCTTCTCTAAAGCTTAGACAGAATGCAATACATGAATAACCAAAAAATAAATGAAAAAAAGAATTTGAAGTCGCAGAATGAAATCTAAATGGTGACTTCATTTTCGAAGTCCCAGTCAAAGAATTCAAAAAAAGCCTGCAATCATTTTACGATAAATCAAATGAATAATTATTCGCAAAAGAATGCATTCTTTTACATTTCTGGCGTGCGCATGCCTTAATTATAATCCCGATTCGGTAATCGGTGATTTTGAGAAAAGTATACAGATTACCTTTATTACGGAGCTATAGAATAAGTTTTGTATTGTATTGTATAGTCTTTATTTTCTTATGAATGATTATCAAGTACTAACCATATATAGATAACAATATAATAATAACAATTCAAACAAGTAAGGAAGTCTAAGTTCGGGTGAACCGAACATTAAATACCCAGCGTTAGTTTTTAGAAAAAGGGGGCGTGGTTTTCATCCGATTTCGCCCATTTTAAAAACCAATCTATGCCGAGCCTAAAAAATAGCGAATTTGGTGGGCGCGGCCACGCTCCTTGCTTATACAGCTTTAACCGCTTACATGAGCCAAAGTACAGAATCGATCTTTTCAAGGGTTATACCATGTCCTATATATAACTTTGGAAAAGAAGGCGTGCCATGCCCATACCTTTTAACGTATTTTGTGAAATTTTTCGATGTACGGATATATGTGTCCATTAATCAATATTTACATAATTTTAAAAAAGTGGGTGGTGGCACGCCCACGGATTTTATTATGTTGTTTGTCCCTATTGAAGATCAGTTTTCATTGCAGATCTTTATGATACTTTCACAGTGGCTTGTTAATAGTGAAATGTTGATATTTTGTTTATTCACTTGTGGGCGGTGCCACGCCCAAAATATTACCAAAAAACCTTTAAACATCACTAATAACATCATCAGGTGAATGAGTGTACTAAATTTTAGCATTATATCTTTATCAGTTAAACAGATATTGCATATTCCGGTTTCCTAACTCTCGTTTAGAGAACTTTAGTCCAAAAAGGGGCGTGGTCGGGCACCGATTATTCTTATTTTCTGTGGTAGTACTCTACATAAACATAACATGCCTGGAACCTAGTTTCGTAAACCTATCTCACACCGTTCTGAAGTTATTAGCAGTCGAATTTGAAAATTGCTTGACTCATAAGTGGGCGGTGCCACGCCCACTTTCCAAAATTTTGCAAAAATAATGTAAAGAATATGAAAATTGATATATGTACAAAATTATATTATTATAGCGGTATCAGTTAATTAGATATGGACTTTTCAATATTTCCACCTCCTTTCAATATAACTTTTATAAAAAAGTAGGCGTGGTCGCCAAGCGATTTCGTTTACTTTCTATATCTGAATTTAACACAACAATAGTATGCCCTCTACAAAATTTCGTTATACTAGCATAAACTGTTCTCAAGTTATTAGGAGTCAAAATTTTAAAATTTCTTCAAATATATGGGGGCGGTGCCACGCCCCTTTTCAAAAAATTTGGTAAAATCCGCCTTAGAACATATAAATCAATACATATTGCAAATTTTATCATTGTAGCTGCTTCTGATATTGAATTAACCCGTTTTATACGTTTTTCGAAATATCGAAAAAGGGGGCGTGGTTATCATCCGATTTCGCCCATTTTCAATAGCAACCTACCTTGGCCAGAAAGTAACCTGTATGCAAAATTTCATGCAAATATCTAAATTTTTACTCAAGTTATCGTGTACACGGACGGACAGACGGACAGACGGACGGACATGCCTTAATCAATTCCTCTTTTCAACCTAAGAACTTTCATATATGGAACTCTATATCTAACTCGATTATTTTGTGCCGTTACATAGTACCGTTATGTGGACAAAATTAATATACCCTTGTACTAGTACTAGTACGCTGGGTATAATAAGAAAATAGTTAATGACACTAGATGCTAATTTAAAAGCAGTGGAAATGTCTTTATACTAAAATAATTTTTTTTAAATTCATATTTTTAGGTACAAATAAAGAGTAGAAACTAGATTGTTTAAAATAATGTTGCATTAAGGTAAATCTAATGCTTCAGTAATACTAACCAACAGGAATTTATGTAATAGGCCGCAACAGAATTGCTATACCTTCATGATTGAAACCAAGTAACCACTGCTTGACTTCCCTTATAAACTCAGATAGACTTCTAATGAGTTGTATATCACCAGGTAGTTTATTGTACAATTTACATGATACGGTAGTGAAGAAGTTACGAAAAAGTGTGGTACGGAAGCTAGGAACTGTTACACGAGATGATGTATGAAGCATTTGCTTGCTTGTACGACTAGTTCAAGTCTAGCCACTACACAACCAGTCAAAGAAATATAGTGTTTAGGTTTTCACAGCGAGGTTTGCTAAGTACATATGTATCTACATATGTATGCTTATGAATACAGTTGTGGGATATGTGTCGTATTCGCAATTTTGTTATGTCAATGCGTAGTCAGAGTCCACTTCACCATTTCCACAGGCATTCGGTTTCTTTATTTTGAAGTGTTGCGTTAGTAATGCAGTGCCACTTGTAGAAGCAGCGGTTACAGTGTCACTTGACACTTCCGGATTTCACTTCTTAGGCAAAAGTGCTTGCTCTTTAGTGAAGAGTGCTTAGCGACACTTCCATAAACTTACTAGTGGTGTCGAATATGTTATTTAATTTTTTCTTTCATCTAGAATAACCTACATATCGTCGATGAAAGTGCAAAAGCGTGTATCCAATTTTTAAAAACCGCTTATGCAATATTTCTTGGAACAAGTTGCCTGATGATAGGAAAAAAAGAAACTTGTTATGCAAAAGTTGATGACGTGGTTTAGAAAAGTGCTATAGGCGTTTTTGCAATTTCACCGATGGTGTGTGTGTGTACTTTGGTACTTAGGTTTATTGAAATTAATACCACATACACATAAACAATGTATTGAAATCATGACATATAATAAAATTGTAATTGGTAGATGTCTGTACTTTGCAGTTATACAAGAAAAAATTTGTTGGAGGGATTATTATTGAGCCATTAGCATAAAACGCAACAGTTTTTAGAAGAGAGTAGGAAAAACTGACGTGTTATAGAGTTGCGAAAGTAGAGAAAAAATGGAAGTAAAAGGGTAAATGGTTTGCTAACAATATTACTTTCATAGGGATCTTAAGGGCTTATGTTTCCATCTGCCTAAGGCCTCCTTCTCCTTTGCTGCTGAATACAGCTGTAGATATGAGTAGATGGATTCAGTTTAACCGAATTATATAGAAAGGAATAAACCTAATCCTGATTATTCACGTATATTGTAAGTAGATAAATATCTATAAATATTTAGTTCATAAGATTTGTATTACAAGTTATTAAATTTCCTTAACAATTTAAGCAATTTGCCTTACGGAAGTAACAGAAACTTTGTGCGAATTAAAATTATAGCACATCCATGACATCAGCAACTAGTAAGCACTTATGAACTTTGTATCGAAAAATCACAGCTAAGAAATTGGAAAACTTGATTTAACAAATGAAAAATGTTTAAAATCTCTTATCCACTAAGATGTCTGCTAAAAAATGTATTTATGTGTTACAGCAAAAGCGCTTGCGAGTTGTAATGCCAACAATTGAACTGCAGTATATGTTTTTACTTTCTCGAAGGACAACCAAATCCAAATAAGTAATTTGTTTTTGAGTTTTTGTTGCATATTCTTGACTTGGATCTCGTTGCTGTAAAGGAGTTCAGGTGCAAAGCCATGCAAGAATTAAAATTATTACTTCCATATCTATGGCATATTGATAATTGAAATATTTTTTTTTACAGAAATCTTATTCGAAAGTAGTACTCAAAATAAATTAAATATTTTAAATTAGATAAAACTTAGGAAACTTGTTTTCTTCAATATAGTACAAGTTGGCACAAAGTTCTGACCTATGCTCCAAGTTTAAAGTCTTCACGAAAGTTTTGCTTGAATTTTTTTTTAATATCGCCATGCTTGTGCGACCCAACGGATTTTCTCCAGCAAGATATGTCGTCAGCATTTTTGTGAATTCGCTTCAAAGGCTTAAGTCTCTACCTCAACGGGAAGTTTAGCTTAAAATCGATATCAATCTTCCCTCTGCTTAAACGAGTTAACTTAATATATGGATTAATGCGACATCTAGCGAAATTTGTATCTTTGACTGTTGTATTATCACACATTCGGGGACACCTGTCGGACTTTTTTAAAACACATATCAAAAAAGCATCAGTTGGTGTTACACTAGATTTCAACTTACTCGGTTTGGAAATGTGATAAATTTTGCGTAGGACCTAGCTCAATTTTCTATCATGGGCCTGAAAGGGAATGCACCCATAGGCGCTAGAATGCAATTAAACAAAATCAAATGCGGCCGATGAACAACTGTATATATCAACTTCCCCATATTGGAAAAATTAGCCCGGCACAAGCTTAGCAACTTCGAAAAAAGTAAAAGTAACCTTACAAGCTTTATGATATACTACCAGCAAACTGACCACTTCCCTGCAAGATTTGCCTATATTATTTCCTACATGTCTAGTAAATAATTTTCTTGATAAAAGTCGAAGAATAGAAAGCAGAAGGGCATTTCCATCCGGAGAAAGTGAAAATCGTAAATTTTTTTTCTTTTGCTTTTGATTTATATAGCATTTAAGTTATAGTAAAAACATGCAATTTTCATGAAAATATGTTATCTTGGTCAAATTTAAAAACTAACTACATTAAATGCCTACTTAAAACAGTGACTACATTAAAAAAAAAGTAAAAATAATCCAATTTTTGAGGAGATATTAGTGTCATTGTTTTTTAATTTTATCTATCTTTATATCGACTACATTCATTACTGTTGTCTTAACAGTGAGTTTCTCAAAAAAAAATTATTAGCCTACTTATAGTTTCGTTGTTATTAAGGAAAATGCAAAGTAGGTTTCGGTATGTAACGTGAGTTACGACAATACAGGTTTTTGCTCTTAAAATGCAAGATTTTTTTGAAATTGAAAAAAAAAATCATATTCTCTATTTGATCAGGAGATCATCTCGGTATAATGTGTTTTTACCGCTTCATCTAATCGGGGTACTTTTTTATTAGTGATTTATTGTTGTAACGTGAGTTACGATTTTTATAAAAATCTTCTAAAATACCAGTAAAACTACATTTTTTAACTGTTTAAATCAATGATGACTTGCGAGTGTTTAAGTATAAAATTCACTTTATTTACATGTAATACTTAACACTAACAATATTGATTTATATGATGATGAGATATAGATATGTTGATGTATATAGCAATATACGTAGTAAATAGAAAAATGAAGATAGTAAGTTAAAGGCTTTACAAAAGCGAATGCAAATCAAATTTACGGTGGAATTCAATGACAGTTGGTGTATGCTTTCTTTGAGCGAAAAGTAAACGAATTTAGATGTTCGAATTTAATAGAAATTTCATGATTGTATAAATAAAATAACGATGGTAAAGTTGTTGGTCCGAAAAGGGAACCCCGCAAGTGGCCCGACGAAATAATATATATTGCAACTTACTCAACGGATAACTTATACTTCCCGTGTACGCTTGGTGATATATTCCTTGACGATGTTAGTGATATATTCCTTGACGATGGGTAGATAATATGATAAATCGTTGATTATAAAGAAACGTTGTCGGGGATCACTTGCTGGCGAATATCCACTTGTCGGTGATGAAAAATGATGAAAGAGAGAGGGGAATCCGAAAACACTTGCTTTTATGGAGTGACATCACTGGAAGGCAACTCCAGTGAGTCCAGTTGGAAGTGTTGGATGGCAACTCCCGTGCACTTTTTCGAACTAGCGCAGGGATGTATGCAGGTGGAAATATAGATGTGTTTCATGAGCGCAAGTCAATCGAATGTTCGGAAGTGAACGCAAGGCACTTATTATCCGAAATACTTCGACAACTTTAAGTGGACGCAAGTCACTTAAACATGCCGCCGCCTTTGCACTGGTGCAATCGAAGCCCGAAGATGTTGCAAAGCTCGAATGCAGCGATCCAACTCGATGCCCGCACGTGCATCGAACCCTGATGCCTGACTTGGCCGAGGCGTAGGCCGAGATGTTGATCGAGATGTCGCCCGTGGTTCCGGCCGCTGCCTAGGTGGTGGAGATGGTGTGCTCTCTTCTTCGTCTTCGGATGATGGGCGATGGAGAAGGGTATGGTGCAGCTGATTGCAAATCTTGCACTTCGCCTCGGATCGGCAGTCTCTTACCCGGCTGTGAGTTCGGGCAAGACAGTTGGGGCAGTACTCCAGGAACCGCACTTTTACCCTTCGTTCTTCGATTCCCATCCATTGAAACTCCTTGCAGAAGCGCAAGGCGTGATAGCGAAAGCATATGAGGCACTGGTGTACATCCGGGTTCCGGGGAACGCGTGGTGTTCGGATGGCATGTCCCTCGGATGGCCGAGTCGGACGGGGGTCACGGCTTCTGTAAATAAGATGGACTTTAGTAAAAGGCTTAAACAAATGTGACTTGGCTGAAACAATCTATTAAATTTGCAAAATTTAGTTAGAACCCTCAGTTTGGATTGGAAGAGGGCATAGTTTAACGATTGGCCTATTGAAGATTCCATATTGTGTTCTAACGTCAGCTACTCTAATATGATTGTCAGACCCGCGGTAAACTTTTTCAACACGTCCTAATCGCCATTCATTTGGTGGAAGATCTTCATTCTTTATGACGACAAAATCTCCCTCTTTAATATCTTGTTTTGGACACTTCCACTTATACCGCTGATGAAGTTCTTTTAGGTACTCGTCTTTCCACCTTTGGCTAAAATGATGATGCAAAATCTTAAGCTTTTCCCATCTGTTCTGAAGGGAAAGATTATCAATTTGGGGCTCTGGCGCTGCCAGCAATGGGGCACCCCGTAGGAAATGCCCTGGCGTTAGGGCCAGTAGTTCGTCTGGATTGTCAGACATAGGCGAAAGCGGTCGGGAGTTCAGCACTGCTTCTATACGCGCAAGCAATGTCGCCAATTCTTCGAACGTGAAGTGGTGGCTGCTAGCAATGCGTTTGAAGCTTTTAACAGCTGCCTCCCATAGGCCACCCATGTGCGGGGCGTTTGGTGGAAGAAAGTGCCATTCAAACCCGTGCAAAGAGTATTTGGACCTTATGTCGTCAGACGTCGTTTTTAGAAATTGTTCGAAATCCCTTTTAAATGCCCTGTTGGCGCCGACAAAGTTTTTACCATTGTCAGAGAAGATGCTTTGCGGGAGTCCTCGTCTTCCTACAAATCTGGAGAAGGCTGCTTGAAAGGCTTTGGTTGAGAGGTCAGAACATGGCTCTAGGTGGATTGCCTTCGTCGAAAAACATACAAAGACGCAAACGTAACCTTTTATTAGGGGGGCCCTTCGAAGCGAAGACGTTTTAAGGTCGAAGGGACCAGCGAAATCTAATCCGGTACATGTGAAGGGTAGGGAGAAGTTGGAACGCTCTGGCGGTAAGGCTGCCATGATTTGGGACCTAGTGGTCTTCTTAAAGATGGTACATGTTTTACAGTTGCGAATGCAAGATCGTACTTTCGATTTCAGTCGAGGAATAAAATATTCTTGCCTTACTATTCGGACCATAAGTTGATGTTCCGCATGTATCAATAAGTTATGCAAAAACTGTAAAAAAAGATAGCAATACCGTGAAGCTTCAGGGATGATTATAGGGTGCCTCTCACTATATGAGAGATTAGAGTTGGCTAACCGACCGTTTACTCGGAGAAGACCGTTGGGATCTAGAAATGGATTTAGGGGCAAAAGTGGACTCTTTTTAGAAAGTGGTGTTTTATTCGAAAGACTGATATATTCATTAGGGTAGTGCCTTTCTTGCGCAAGTTTCATCAGGCGTGCTTTCACCCATTGGATTTCTGCTTGCGAGATAACCAAGGATTTATAATTGATTAAATCAGTGGACTGTATGGGTTTGATGCGATGGATAAAGCGAAACATATAGGTTATAACTCGCAGTGCTTTCGACCATGATGAAAAGCGATCTAATATCTCAGGTTCATTTTCCATAGCATGCAAAACTTCGACCTTTCGTTCTTCGGGAGCCACAATCTTTTGCGGAGAAGAGATGGGCCATTCTTCGACAGTTTTTGGAAGCCAGTCTGGTCCGGTCCACCAAAGGGTATTCTGCCTTAAGTCCTGAGGCCTACATCCTCGAGTACCGAGATCGGCTGGGTTGTGGTTAGTTGATACGTGGCGCCATTTGACGTTTCCGACGTTTTGAATTATTTGCGCTGTCCGATTGGCTACATATACCTTCCATGTACAGGGTGGTTTTTCAAGCCACGAAAGGACGATAGAGGAATCGGACCATAGAAAGGTTTCGAACTCTCCGAGAGGAAGTTGACTGGTCAAACATTTTATGCATTTTGATAGTAGGACAGCGCCACACAGCTCCAAGCGAGGGAGACTTACGGTTTGCAATGGTGCTACTTTTGTTTTAGAAAAAAGGAGGTGCGATGAGACCTTACCGTCGCATTCCGAGCGTAGATAGATGGCTGCGCAATATGCTTTCTCGGAGGCATCGCAAAAGCCATGAATTTGAGTTTTTCGATTTGGAGAAAATTCAGTCCATCTTGGTATCCGAATGTGCTCGATGATGGGTAGGTCTGATAAAAACTGAATCCACTTTTGAAGCGTTAGTGGTTTGACGCATTCATCCCATTCAGTCCCTTCTAGCCAAATTTGTTGCATTAAAATTTTTGCCTGAATGAGAATAGGCGCTAGCCACCCTGCGGGGTCGAACAATTTCGAAATGGAGGACAAAATTTGCCTTTTGGTGGCACTGGAAGGTAGGTTGGTGGATTCAATTGTGTATGAAAACGAATCACTCAAAGCATTCCATCGGATGCCAAGAGTCTTGGTCGTACTGGAATAGTCAAATTTTAAAAAATCGGAGTCAAGTAAATCGTCGGGAGAAGTATGCTTCAGCAGTTCTGTATGATTTGCTGTGATCTTTTTAAGGGGGAACCCTGCAGAGGTCAAACATTTGATGGTTTCGGCCTGTGCCTGGATGCATGAAGATATGTCGTGTCCGCCGGACAATATGTCGTCGACGTAAGTCTCTTTTGTCAGGATCCTAAATGTTAGAGGGAAGGTATCTTTGGAGTCATTGGCTAACTGATGTAAAGTGCGAATGGCCAGGTATGGAGCGCAATTTACGCCAAACGTCACAGTCTGGAGGGCAAAATCGGTAAGTTTTGTTTCGTTGCTTCTACGGAAAAGAATTCTTTGGTACTGTTGATCATCGCTGTGCAAAGGGATTTGACGATACATCTTTTGAATGTCACCGTTAAAAACATACTTGTATAAACGCCAATTTAAAATTACAAACAGCAGGTCGGACTGCAAAGTAGGACCCGTATGAAGTACATCGTTTAAAGAAGTTCCAGACTCAGTTGCCTTTGAGGCGTTAAAAACTACTCTAACCTTGGTCGACTTGCTGTCCGGTTTAACCACCGAATGGTGGGGAAGATAATAAGAGAAGTAATTCCCGTTTAGGTGAATTTCCTCTTCCAACACGCGATTATATTCATCTTTGAGACTGGGGGTTTTGTTGAGCATATGCTCCATTCTGATAGCCTGCTTCATAGCCTGCGCCCGGGAGGGTCCTAGAGAAAGATTTGTGGGAAACTTGGATTTGAATGGTAGACGCACGACGTATCGTCCGTCACTTTGACGGTATGTTGTTTCCCTATAGAATGTTTCACAGAAAATCTCTTCCTCTGAGGGTGGATGCGATTCAGCAATTTCTTCTATTTCCCAAAACATTTTCAGTTGGGAGTTAAGATTTTCATTCGAAGTTTCAGTGGCGTAGGTATGAAACGTAGAACATTGATTGGATGGCAATGGTCCACTCAGGTACCAGCCGAAGATGGTATTTTGCGCAAGCAAACACCCAAGAACTTGGTGCTTGTTACCCTCAAGTAGGATCTGTGGTATAAGGTCACTACCGATAACAAGATCTATTGGCCCTGGAGTGTAGAAGTAAGGATCTGCAAGATCTAGACTCTTAATGTCAGATAAATTTGGTTTTGGGATTTTGAAAGATGGAAGGAAACTGGTAAGCTGTTTCAAGACGATGGCGTTTGTAGGAATACGAATGTTGTGACGCCTGGAAACCAAAGTGATCTGGCAGACGCGACTGGAATTTTCTACAATTTTCCCGCCCATTCCGGTGACGGAGAAGTTTTCATGGAAGGTAGGGAGTTTTAAACGGTTCTGAACCTTTTCCGATATAAAGGTCTTTTGCGAACCTTGATCTATTAGCGCTCGTAGCGTGAAAGTAGAACCCATATGATCGATATGCACACAGGCAGTGGGGAGAAGGGTTTTCTCGTTGTTTGTTGAGAAATTGGCTTGAACCTTTGATTCGGGTTGTTTGGAAGTAGACGGAGATTCTTCCCAAGTATCTTCAGTTATATCGAAGATCGGATGTCTAGACGGCAGGGCTGCTTCGGTGTGCAATAAGCTGGTGGTATTCTTGGAGGATATAGTAGGAGGAGATCTAGCGGATGCCTTTGATTCGGGCGTATCCGTTATTGGAGGGTGTAACATGGTGTGGTGATTCTTTTTGCAGTGTAGACATCTGAACGTGCTTGGGCAATTGGAGAGCGAATGGTTGTATGCAAAACAGTTGGTACAGTAACGGACATCCCTAACAAATTTAATACGCTCAGGAACACTAAGTTTCCGAAATTCAGGGCATGCTTTTAAAACGTGGTTACTGTTACACAATTTGCAGGAAAACGATGAATTTTCATGGGAGTGGTAGGTTTGAACCTTAGATGAAGATCCGGCTCGAAGGACCAATGTTTAAATCAATGATGACTTGCGAGTGTTTAAGTATAAAATTCACTTTATTTACATGTAATACTTAACACTAACAATATTGATTTATATGATGATGAAATATAGATATGTTGATGTATATAGCAATATACGTAGTAAATAGAAAAATGAAGATAGTAAGTTAAAGGCTTTACAAAAGCGAATGCAAATCAAATTTACGGTGGAATTCAATGACAGTTGGTGTATGCTTTCTTTGAGCGAAAAGTAAACGAATTTAGATGTTCGAATTTAATAGAAATTTCATGATTGTATAAATAAAATAACGATGGTAAAGTTGTTGGTCCGAAAAGGGAACCCCGCAAGTGGCCCGACGAAATAATATATATTGCAACTTACTCAACGGATAACTTATACTTCCCGTGTACGCTTGGTGATATATTCCTTGACGATGTTAGTGATATATTCCTTGACGATGGGTAGATAATATGATAAATCGTTGATAATAAAGAAACGTTGTCGGGGATCACTTGCTGGCGAATATCCACTTGTCGGTGATGAAAAATGATGAAAGAGAGAGGGGAATCCGAAAACACTTGCTTTTATGGAGTGACATCACTGGAAGGCAACTCCAGTGAGTCCAGTTGGAAGTGTTGGATGGCAACTCCCGTGCACTTTTTCGAACTAGCGCAGGGATGTATATAGGTGGAAATATAGATGTGTTTCATGAGCGCAAGTCAATCGAATGTTCGGAAGTGAACGCAAGGCACTTATTATCCGAAATACTTCGACAACTTTAAGTGGACGCAAGTCACTTAAACATTAACAAATATTTAATTTTTCATAGTTTTGTAGCCGTTGACTTTCGCCAGAGGGCAAAAATATATTTTTTGGTCAATATTCAATTTAACCGCCGTTTTCAAATTGTGATGTCCAAATACCGGATAATAGATCATTTTCTGTAGCCTACGGTAAATGATTTTTTAAATGAAATGAAATGAAACGAAATAAAGCTGGTTCCGCAAAATACGTATAACTCTTACACCGAACCGAAAAATGTATGAGTTGAAAAAAGTTAGTTCTGGATAATAAAATGGTTAGAAACAAAAAAAGGAGATGCGTGTCTCTATTACTTTGTTTTAGGGCATTTTCGGCAAGTCTGTAGTCTCAGTATTGACTTTATAAAGTTTTACTTTTGTACAATTCGCAAGTAACGTGAGTTACGAAATGCCTGTAACGTGAGTTACGGAGGTTTTTTTAAAATATCTTTGAAACAAATTAAAGTAGGTTTGAAAAATTTTCATTTATCATACCTCAATTAATTCTAATCAAAGTCCCATTATTAAAAAAAAGTTAAGAATATTCACTTCAGAGAATTTTGCATAATACAAAACCTTTTAAAACTCTTTGTCCAAAATTGTAACGTGAGTTACGAACAAGTTTTTTTATTTTTTATTTAATTAAATTAATTTAACTTAAAAAAAATTAGCATATCCAACAGAGCTCCACATGAGGGATATAACGATGTGTCAATATTATTAAAAAATGTCCAAAATAAGAAAATATATAGTTTTAACTTGTGGAATTTTGTCTCTGATGTAACGTGAGTTACGATGGAAATGCCCAGAAGTAGTTAAATATTTTTTTTTCAGAAAACGCAATCAAAGTTGTATTTTTCCATAGAATCCCATTTACAAAAAATACATTTGTTTACGATACAACTAGCCATAAGGTAAAACTAAAAAAAGGAAATTTAAAATTTTTTATGAATATGACAGTTATAAGTAATTTCACCCACTTGTCAAACTCTCGTTACAATAGTGACATCAAGAAATTATTAGAAACAAAAAAGCAAAAAAAAAACACCAAAGTTGTGTTTGTTTGCTAAATAATAATAACTTTGATACTTACAATCCCGTTAACAAAAAAAAAAAAAAAGAAACCAAAAAAGAGCGCTCACGTAAATCTCAGCAACTAAGGTCGTGATATGCCCAATATGGCTCATTATTATGCACAACGGCAAGCGCTAAAAGTGACTTAACAGTGAACAACACTGATACGAAGGGAACAAGCAACCCGAAGCATAATCGCATCACATCCACGAAAATAACTTGGAAGAAAGTTCAAACTTTTTGTTTAGTTATAAGTTAATGAGCCCTGCTGATAGATAGCTTAGTGAGGGTGTAAAGTTAACGGAATGATAATAGCCGGGGAAGATGCCACGTAATGGCAAAGGTTGTTTGTGTTGTGGCTGGCGGTTAAATTAGAGATTTTGGCCATAATCTTATTGACGTGATAGGATTACACTTTGCTAAGTGAATTAATAATATGAGTCTATTAGCTGTAATGACAAGAAATTACTTGCGCGCGAAAGCAGTTGGCTATTAACAGAGATTCCAATATGTTAATAGCAGCGAAAAATTGGAAACGATAAATCGAAATTGACTTTGCCTCAGGCTCAATTCATTATTGGCTTTTTGAAGAGCTTCGCATATAAGTTTTGAAAAACGTTTTCGATTAAGATAAAAATGTTTTCGTAGTCTTTTTTATTAGCCACTGGGAAGTTTATTAATTTGGAAATCAAAACAAAACAAATTACAAGCACGTTTAAGGATCTGGTATATATTTGTGTGGATTAGTTTCAAGCAACTTATTTACTATTTCTGACAAATACTATTCGATTTTATATAATTTTCACCGCATCGGAATGGCTTAATTTGTTCTTGTGCCGTTTTAAGTTTTTTTTTTTTTAAATAAGGGTAAAGGAAAAAAATATCAATAACATATCCCTTAAGGTAAAAATTACCTCGATTTTTCTAATCAGCCCTTAGTTTTATATCCAAATTTCATAATGCCATCACTGATGAAGAAAAAAAGCGTAAGCTTGTCATCCAGTGTTACCAACAGATTTTTCAGTGTAATGGGGCCTGGAAATTTTTCTAAAGCCAGCACTGCGATGTCCATAACTCTTTCGCAACCTTTCTCAAAATTAGTGTATGCCAAAATTTCTTCGATTTCAGCAGTAAATTCTCTTACAACTATTCAATCCGGTAGGATATAACAATCCAATATGGGCGGATAGCTTCTCTAAACTTGTAAAGAAGCAATTGTGAAGCTGATCCCCCCCAGTCTTAGCCAGTGCGGAACAACTTCGGAAGACATGCTAGATACTTTCTATTTTCGCTTCGACCTCTCAGCAAAAGATGGATCAATACTTTTTCCTTGGATCACGATTAGTCTACGCAGATCATTGCTGTGGACAGAGCTGGGTAGTAATTATTACTTTAGGAATTAAATTACCCTCAATTCCCCATTACATGTAATTGGGAAAAGGAATCAATTACTTTTCTCCACAGAAAAGGAGTTGATTACATTTCAATCCCTCAAAAAAAAATTACCAAAAATAATGTTCTTTTTATACCTTTCATGAACATGAAATGGTGTTATAACTTTGGTCCGATGTTTGTAAGTATGAGTAGAAGAAGAGATAGACCCACCATTAAGTATACCGAAATGGTCAGGGCGACGAGCTGAGTTGATTTAGCCATGTCCGTCTGTCTGTTTGAACGCAAACTAGTCCCTCAATTTTAGAGATATCTCGATGAAATTTGGTATGGAGCCGCCATTTTGTATTATATTAATCATTTGTCGGAACCAGTAAGATCGGACCAATACAACGCATAGCTCCCATACAATCGATTGTTCCGATAAATGGGTTTTGGCCTATAACTGTTGCAATCAAAAAGCTAGGAGAGCAAAATTTTGCAGGTTTCCTTACTTGTTTGAGGCTCAATTACAAAGAAAATTTTCAATTACATTACAAGGAATAGAAAAAAAATATTAATTACCCATTCCTCAAAGGAAATGAAAAAAGTAATTTAAAAACGAGAGTTCAGGCACGTATAAATTTTGTTTGCGATTAAAAGAGTGGCTATATGTGGCCAAGTTTAGGTTAGGTTTGAGAGAGCGTACATGTGACGTCCCATATTTCCACTCGCAGACAGTTATGCTATGTACATATGTATGTGTGATTTTGCTTCTGGTTCACACACCTCATGGCTTCTGGAAAATTTGTCTTAATGCCTTCTGGAAAGCTTCCTAGCACCAATCTACAGCCGGGGCCGTTGGGCTAAATGGATGGCAAGCGATCATACTAACCTGTTTTCAGGCTCCATCGACTGAGCTTGAATGTTTACGTTGCTGTTACCTTATGAGCCTTGGCTCTTGTTGTTATGTTGCTATGACGGGTTGGGGTATCACTTATTGGAAGGGATTGATTACGGGGTCTTCTTGAATCACCATCTGGTGATTAGTTTAAAGCATATTTATCAAGCACTTCCCCGAAATACTGCAGATTATTAAAATAATTTGCATGTACCTATAAGCAGGGATAAGAGATTATTGGCATATTTTCAATGTTTTGGAGAATATGGGAATGTCCAAAGCTAGGACATCACGCACGGCGTTCCCATGGCTGACCAGATTTCGTAGAATTTATACCAGTTTTCAGGAGGATGACCATTTACCTTACTTTTTCCAATAGTCACTAGTCATCGCTAAAAGCAATGCCTAATGAAATTATGGCCCCGAAAAGTCCAGCCACTTCAATGGTAATACGTTTTATACACAAATTTTCTTTTAGCATTTCAATTACTTTGGCGATTCCTTTGAAGAATTGTAATTGGAAATTCTAAATTACATTTTCCATTCCTTGTAATGTAATGAAAAAATGTTCAATTCCACAAAGTAATTTTTTTCAATTCCTTGTAATCAATTCCTTGTAATTGAGCCTCAAAAAAAGAGCATTACTTTCGGTAATTTTTTTTGAGGAATTGAAATGTAATCAATCCCTTTTCTGTGGAGCAAAGTAATTGATTACATTTTTCAATTACTGAGGAATGTAATTGTAATTGTAATGTAATTGATTTTACCCAGCTCTGGCTGTGGAGCATATCGAAGACAGTTCATTGAGAGATTGCCTGCAGTAGAATGCTCCCGAATCAAGCATGTCTTGAGTGTACTGTTTTGTTTCCACTGCCCTCAATTGCCAAGCATCCATAGTAGAAAATATGAGGTTGCATTAATAATTTTGAAGCTCACGACAACTTAAAAGGGATTACCAGATTACATCCATTTCAACAAAAGTGCTTTAGGTAAATACAGATTCTAAAATCTAAATTTACTTACTACATTTAAAAAGCTTGTCGTAATTGGCGCTCAAATAAACGTCCTTGACATTATTTTCCTAAGCTCACTAGAATATTTGACTTTTACACTTCGTTACACAAACACACACGAGCACTTTCACAATAGCTTACGCATTCAACCGTTACGAAATGCATTGAGTGCTTATATCAGCACAACAACAAAAAGGTATTTTATATTGTAATAGGAAGAAAAATATGGGGGAAATCCCTTTTTCATAATCCCCAAACTTTTAGCTAGCCACTCAAAGTTTGCCCATTAAAAAGTTTTCTCTTTTTTGGCTATGCTAGCAATTTGACTTTTATTGCACTCTAGTCCCACCCATAGAAAATTTCCGTTTTTCACCATCTTTCGTTTTGACTGCGCTGCTCAATCGCTCCTTCAGTTGCATTTCTTGTTGTATGTATTTTGTTGGTTATATTTTTAATTTGGTATTTCTAAATTTTCGAGTGGATATCCTGCTTTGTTGATTTTTGCTATAAACGCCCACTTGTACTGAGCGCGCTAACGGTTTTCATTTTGACCAATGGCTTTTTGTAGCACGCCTTGAGAGTGTTCGCTCTAAGCTTCTCCAATTCCAGCTAAACTCATTCAAAAATTTCTTGCCTCTTAACGGCGCATTTGCTGGTGATTGTCGTCAGTTTTGCCGCAAAACAAATTTACAAAAACTTCCACCCACTATTACTTGTTGATATATACATATGTACAGACTTATTTACTATATTTGCATATCGAGGGAGAAAAGGGGTCAGTGACCTCATTTGTTTTTAGCAACCGATGGAACTACCGTTTTGAAATGAACACTACATTACAAAGCTTTCATTCTGCTGCCTCTCTCATTCCCTCTTTCACTATCTATATGGCTCACACTGACTACTTTCCTGCTTCGTTCCCTCCTTGCTCAACATACAATTTCCTTATTTAATTAAGAATGCGAAATTGAAACATCGGTTTAGATCTGGGGAATCATACACGAGTTTACTAACAGATGCTATCGAAAAATATCGTTTGATGCTTATTTTGTACCACTAAAATTTCGAAAAGAATACCTGTCAACATCTACCTCTACGTCTACCTCTACCTCTAGCGCGTACGCCTCTGATTTGTTTAAAGTTCATGCCTCCTACGGCAGTTTGTCGTTGCCTTGTAGCCAGCAAAAGTTTCGCCTCCATGCTTTGGCTTAAATTAACAAAATAATTCCAGTAGCTGGCAACAACAATTTTTCGTTTCTAAGGTTTTATTGGTGATTGTCCTAGTCTATTTTTGTTTTAGTATTTGTGTGAGGTCCTTAGCGGCGCTCAGACGTAACCGTGTAAGGAAAATCTCTAAGTTTTTAATTTGTGTGTTCGTCACCACTACTAGGTCATCCTAAGTCTAAGCTTTCTAATTGAAGAAATTTATTGTAATTGAAAATGTAATGCAATAATGACCAATCACTTGTGATTAATAATCAACTGTTGGTATTAGAACTAGTTCTGAAAAGGAAACTATGTCTCCTCCTTTCCTGCAGGGCTACTACTTTTGTTTGTCTGTGTACGTCATTTAATGCAAATTGGCTGCCAATTAGTGCAAACTCTGTACAACTGTAGCAACGAGTGGCAGTTAAAAGAAAAAAAATCTAAAAGAAAATCTAAAAAACAAAAACGAAATTTTCTTCACGCCGCACTCGGTACCCTTGCTGCCACCACTTCATTCGGTACTTAGTTTGCGAAAGTTTTGCCGTCTATTTATTTAAATTCATTTTACTACGTCATGTTTGTAGTTGTTTTTTTTTTGTACTAGATTTTTTGTTTGTGGTTTTTGTACAAGCAGTTGCCGCCAAGAGTGGAACGGATTCGTTTTTGGATTTGACGGAAAGTGTTTATTAATTGTTGTTATATTTTCCAACTAATTTCCGGGGTTGCTTACCAAACAAATGCCAGTTTGAGTGAAATGAAATGAGGCAGCAGTTAAAATAAATAATTAAATAAAGCATAGAAAACTTTTACGGACAAAAAGTTACAAATGCAATATTAAACCAGAAAAGTGCACAGCTTTAGCTCGTATAATGAGTTTCGGGTCATTTTTGTTTCAGATGGCAAGCGGTAGATGCATCACTACTGAGTTCCTAATTTTAGTAAAGATGGTTAGGAAAGAGCTAGTGTGTTCCAATTGATACAACTCGATGGCACCATAAGTTTAATGTGGTGTTTGAAGTTAGGGGCAATGTGCAGAAACAACTAGAGAATATGGGAAGACAACTGCATATCTGAAGGCTTGATTACGGAATATAAGTGTTTTCTACCCAATCTATGAAGAATCAGATCCTACAGAGCTGTGCCTCCTATAATGTAAACATAGTTCTTTGTATCGATAAAAAAATCTAAAAAGCTTACGGGAAATCTTGTGTGAACCGAATGATTCTACCTCATCAGTGTGGCATGCCTTGATACTAAGTGCAAAACTTTTGATTGTGACACTGCAGTGAGATGTAATAAAAAATTTGGCAGAGGGAGTTTTATAATTCCAGTTAAGATAAGACATAGTCCCAAGTCAAGATATGTAAATAATCATCTACCCTACACCTGCTTCGATATGCACAGCTTTTCTGTACAGAACCCTCTTATAGGTGGCCGATTTTTAAGTTCCAAGGTGTTATAACACTTAACCAGATTATGGCGGGTCAGCTGAAGTGGAAAATTTTGTACTCGGGATTTTGAAAAGTCTCTCAACAATCTACCCAATTTTACAATTCCCCAAATCTGGACGGTAACTCGTAATATCCACGAAAAAACATTAACTAAAATGTCGAATGTGACTGGCTTAAGCTGTTGTTCATAATCGCAATGACTTCATCCGTACTTATTTTTCATTATGCAACATTTCTGGGCAACATTTTTTCGTCTAATTTGTTGCAAATTCTTCAACTTTGTCACCAAATAAATTATTCAAATGATGATGAGTTGATTATGTTGATGGCAACAGCACAGCAGCGCATTATTGTTGTTGACATTTCAGTGCAAATTACACTATCTATCCGTGCTGTTTACGATGTGTTGCTGGTGTTGATGGTAGCTTCATTACGAGCAACGAACAATTTCACAACATTTTGCCGAACTCCGCTTGTCATTTGTCGGGGCATAAGCCGTCTTTTTTACGCCACAGTGAGTTCATCCGTTAAGTCGTGATTGCAGTAATGGTCATTGTTGATGTCGCTGCTGTTGCTCTTGTTTATGACAGCGTTTCTGCGTTATTTTGCTCTAAATCCGGTTGCCCATCGTCATCTGTTTGCAAAGAATTTATATTAACTTAATTTGTAACATTATCGCATAGCACAATACTGTGCATTTGTTGTTGATTGTAGCCTGACTTTTGCCTTTATCAAAGAGTTTTGTTTTTTCATGAATCTTGTTTTTCGATTCACTTCTTGATAATTGTAAACACGATCTGCTTAACAAACAAACAAACAAATAGAGTTTAAAAAACATTTTAAAATCACGGTTTGTGTCCATGGTTGTGCTTGTGATACGCTTGCACCAAGCTTGAGTTTGGCTTTTCTGCTTATTGCCACAGACATGCTATGGTTTGTGAATAACATAGTTGACACAGGGTGACCTTGAACAACAGAAACAATTTTATCATACCATCAACCAACTTAATTTTTTTCAAAAGGGAACCCTGTTTCATAAGGGAACCCTCATTCATTTTAGCTAAAGTATTTTTTTAATATGACTATGCATGACCAACATTTTAAATGTCTATTTTAAGTTAAATAAATATTGTTATTAAAATGCGTGTCAAGCAACGACTATGATTATGGACCTGAGTTTTATACGTCTTTAACTAGTTAATGCTGAGGATCTACCCTCCTTATCTATGGATATGCTCTGGTCCAGGTGATATTCTTAGCGACACCCACTTTTGGTAGAAAAGTAAACGGGTGAACCACACTACGTTGGAATTACGTAAAGAAAGATTTCAGACCACTTACTATTCCAACTGAGACCAACTCTTGGGTGAACTTGTTCAGTTGAAGTGAAATAACTGTTTTCAATAGCTGCCAATGAACTTCCATTACTTCGGAAGTTTCCATTATTGCCAAATATTTGTGAACAGATAATAATATATTATTAGCGTTCACAAAAACATCAATTTGTTATTAATTAAAACTTCACAATTACATAAATGACCAAGTAAATAGAGAAATACATTATAACTGTGCTCGACTTTGGAGTTTGAACCAGCTGCAAGTTTGTAGGAAATTAAATGAAAATAACATTGACTAATAAATAGACAAACTTATATGTAAATACAAATCAAGTTATTAGATATTGCATAATTTTCAAATATGCTGCATAAATTTAGAAATCTTGAAATCATTTTGACAAGATTAAGCGCCAAAGAAGGACATTGCGTTTTCAAATATCGGACAATAGCCAACTCAATTAAAATTTACAAGTTCATATGTTAGTCTTAGGATTACCAAGTATTAACTTTAATAGATGCAAGTTTGTGTGCATTTCATTGGTTTTTCAGAGCACAAACTCACTTTCCTCCTGTCTTGCCCTTTCTTGTCCTTTTGTAAAGTGGCTTTTGTGCCCTTTATTTAGATATTAGGAATACATGAACGGTGATGGCGACGACATAGTTACACTTCCGCTCTTACTTCTAATGGGCATACCAAAGTCGACATTAAGCCACATGTGCTGAACTACACATACATACATATATATGTACATAACAACACCCTAATATGCATCTCGTTTTCATCCAGGAATTTGCGTTCAAATCATGTTATGGCATCCAGACTAAAGTACCACATTAAGCGCAAAGTTATACATATAAATATATATACGAGTATTAGTGTGTCCATTATATCCCCAAACAATTTTTTTTTTTGCTGTGGCCCTTCAATCTCGTACAGAAAAATCTAAAAACAAAAGTGAGTGTTTTTGTAGCTAAAATAGCAACAAGATCAATAACAACAACAACATGTAAACAAAGGCGACTGCGGTAAGGATTCCCTGTAGTTGGACGCCGCATAGAAACACCACCCGAAGAGTTGACGAGGTTCAACTAATCAGAAGGTTCAGGTAGCGCACCGAGTCGTATCCATATTTGACAAAGGCCTCTTATAAAAACATTCCCAAAAACAAATTCCACAAACAAAACGAACACTATAAGCAACATGAGAAAAAAACCGTTATATTAGCTTCGAAAAGACCCAAACCGATAATCATCAAGACTGACTCTTAATAAATCAAATAATGTTTGCTGCATTCCTATCGGCCATATACGCATAGAAGGCTCTGGCTATCTTCCACAGTTTGTGTACTTCACCCAAGATCTGATGCCAGGGCGCCTTTCAAATCTCAGCGCACCTCCGACGCCCACAAAATCTTCTGAAGAAAGTGCACCTGTTTCATCTTTAACATTGGGATGAGCATTTGCTTAGCATGGGCCATCTCATTTCGAAAGCCTTGATTATAACGGCCACCCTAGCATACGAGTATGCTTTCGTCTGTACGACTATGTGCTTACCCATTGCATGCATCTTCTGTACGACTATTCCTTTTCATTCACGTCGAAGGGATATAACGACGAAATCAATTCGTATTGTTACAGCATAATTGGATATTATTGATTCAATTTACATTGCACAAGGCATTGAGTTCTAAAACAGACCAGCAGCCTGTATCTTCAAGACTAGCACGAATCAGTGTGTGAGGCTTATTTTCATTCACTTAAGTTGCCTAAGTTTGGAGAATAGTAAGCGGTTTCCTGGCAAACATTTGCTTTGGCGAGCGATGATCGTTCGGAAGAGTCATACCAGTTATATCTGCTGACGTCATTTGTAAGAATTTATTTACCAAGAAGCACAAACTAAAATGAATTAGTGTTTATGGAATTAAATAAATTTGCATGTTGATAATATGTATGCAAAGATTTACAATATGAATTTTCAATTTTTCATCTAAATGGTAGAATTGCAATATCAATTAATGGTTGCATTGTTGTTTGAATTATTCTCTCGGTTATTGTTCGTATTTTTTCATAGAAATGATATAAATATTTGGTCAGTGGCTTTTATACATTTAATATATCGATGACTGTTTGTATAGTATGTTTGTAGGCTTATCATAGCTCGGAGAAAATATTTGAATATTTCTTGTTTCAATTTACAGTTTGTTTGTATGTAACTAAATATAAATTAATTAAAATATGAAACAATTGTTTATAGTTAAAATGTAATTGGTCTTTAGACAAACACATTTTTTTTGAAGAAAGTTTATCTTTCATTTTTATGCGTATGAATAACATCATTTTCGTTTGGCTGCATAAGTTATTGTAGGCATAAGCCTAGTTATTAGCTACAGCTGACTTCAACTGGAGATACAAATAGATGCCTCCAGTCATCCACCAGTAAAACCTTCTTGTTCAGAGCGCCTCTGCATACTAGCTGGAGCGTTTGTTCTTTCATTCCTTGCATTAATCCAAGATCTGCCTAGAGCTCATTCAGACCATCGTCCGATATCTTACAATATATGTATGCCAAACTCATCAAGGAACGGACCATTCACATTTCGCGGGAAAGTCACTCTGGAATGAACAATATCATCTTCTTTCGGTAAAGTCTATTACTGCGAACCTTTTATAAGTACAGGTGAGATGTGACAGATTAAAGTATGTCATTTGTTCTTTAAGGAAGAATTTGTTTAGCAACAGACTGCTCATTTTAAGTTGGCAAGTATTTTCCATTGAATTTCTGGACTAAAATAATTTTCGATGTTGAAACTTGTAATCTATTAGTCCAAGAGCTGGCGACAAAAATCGACAAGAGTTTAGTAATGGCTCATAACTTAATATGGCGTAGTATTGAGGGTGTACATGAGTCAGCACCCACTCGTAAGGTCAGGTAGTGGAACACCTGGCGGCGGCACGCTCTGAAGTATGTAAAATTTCACCATCCTCTACAAGTGTTTAGTAATATTTGAAAATTTGCAAAAAAGTAGTTTGTAGTATAAAAAAAGTGGTCAAAGTGGTCAGACCGCATTATTGTGGAACGCTGCCAGTCAGCACCCTGTATAAGTTGTCGCCGGAACGATGTTGGTGCAAGAGCTTAGTAATAACTGAAAATTGTCCTACTGCTTTATTATTATATATAATTTAATAGAAAAACAGTCAGATTACAAATTAATGGAACAGAGGTAGTCAGCACTCGCTTAAAGTGCGGATATCGAACCGCGCGTTTTCGGAGCGGGTAGGGCTATATTGATTTGTTTGCTTTATAAAATTACAAATTGTAATTGCAAACATTTTTTCAAAGTTTAAGTAAAAACTCGGAAAAGGCACTTGCTTATTTTTTATTCACACGGCTCGATATGTAATAAAACTATGAGAGCTGTTGAACACTCTGTATTGAATTGTATAATTAATTTTTTTTATTGAATGTGTAGTAATATTTACTATTAAAATAGGTGTTTTTTCTTCTTAGCTGCATAATTTTTTTCTGCTTGTCAAGAGTAAATTTCAATGGAAAAGCAAAAACAAAATTTGACAAGCGAGTGAAATTGTAAGCACCTATAAATTAAGGTGCTTAGCTAAGCGGCGTTTATTCCTTTGAATTTCATAAAAAATTTCGTATTTTGACATGTTGCATTTTTTTGCCTTGACTGCATGAAGCTTCAGAATAAAAAACACCTAATATAAACTTACTGTGATTCAGAAGGCTGACTGCCTGAACTTGATTTTCTGAAACGCTTTCCCAAAGCTGTGAATTTTCTGCAGCACTGTACATGGTAACCTTCAATTTTATTTGGGGTTGACTGCAATACTACACTATCATAATTTAAATTATTATCACAACGAATACTTAATATTGCTTTGCATTTTGCAAGACTTTTCTCAACAAAAAGTATAACATTGTTATCTTTTTGCAAGCAAATAACGCAGATAGGAGGCATTTTACACGCACGAGTTAAAGAAATCAAATAATAGGTACTAGGTAGGTGATAGGTAGCTAGTGAGATCAAGTGATTTGGCTGTTCTTCCTAATCAGCTGATGTTTGTTGATTTGGCATTTCGTTTATATCTGATTTGTAAACAAATGTTTTGTTTTTGTTGTACAAGTAGTATGCATGAAATATTATTTTACATACTATGGGTACAGGTAATTGAATTGCGGCTTGCTTATGCATATTTGCTTGTACGAATATACATACATAAGTAGGTATAACTACAGGTAAGTATATTATGTTTTAGTTATTGTAATTAATAAAATATAATAAACAAAAGGAATATGTAAGTACATAAATATGTAGGTATGTTTGTAAGTGCTTATGTATATATGTTTATATATTGTATATATATATACATATATATGTACATTAGGGTGATTAATTATTTAGTATATAACATGGTGTATTATATTGATATTAAAAAAATGTTTTCAATTACAATTTGTAATTTTATAAAGCAAACAAATAATATAGCCCTACCCGCTCCGAAAACGCGAGGTTCGATATCCGCACTTTAAGCGAGTGCTGACTACCTCTGTTCCATTAATATGCGATCTGACTGTTTTTCTATTAAATTATATATAATAATAAAGCAGTAGGACAATTTTCAGTTATTACTAAGCTCTTGCACCAACATCGTTCCGGCGACAACTTATACAGGGTGCTGACTGTCAGCGTTCCACAATAATGCGGTCTGACCACTTTGACCACTTTTTTTATACTACAAACTACTTTTTTCCAAATTTTCAAATATTACTAAACACTTGTAGAGGATGGTGTAATTTTACATACTTCAAAGCGTGCCGCCGCCAGGTGTTCCACTACCTGGCCTTACGAGTGGGTGCTGACTGATGTACACCCTCAATACTACGCCATATTAAGTTATGGGCCATTACTAAACTCTTGTCGATTTTTGTCGCCAGCTCTCCGACTATATAGGTGAGGTCTTTCATGATTTCAAATTAATATTTTTGAGCTGCCGATTCTTTATATGATGACAGAAAATACATTTTGTTATCCTTCTAGCACAAGACCCCCTTTTTGTATCCCATTTTCCAAGGCTAATCAAATAAATATCGACAGCATTTACCATCAAATATGTCTCTTGCGTCACATTTCTTAGCTTATATGGTAATTCGAGGAAGCTGATGGTGTCAATTGGGTTGGCCAAGGTAGGTTGGTGTTAGAAGAGTCTGCACCATCCAGCATCTAAGCAGATGTATGGCATGGCGGAGGACACATCAAATGACTGTCAGACATTTGGCGTAGATCTAGATCGAGAGTTGAGTTCCGGTTGGATGTACATTAACCTCTGGCTATTTAAAGCTGCTTTTGACTTTTTCTCACTCGTACCGTATCACATCTTCAAATTCGTTACTGAGCTCGTATTATATTAAAAACATGAAGAAAAAAATTACCCAAACTAACAAGCTTGGTTATAGATAAAAGTACAAAGCTTTACAGAATTTTACATGTTGTGCCTAGCATATTTTAAGGCGCACAATCTCTGAAGTGACGGTGTTTTTGTTATACCCGCAAATGTAAAGAACATAAATCACAGTCTAATTTTTTAAATGCGCACTACGTAGGATGAGGGAAGGAGACGGGTAAATGCGAAAGTTTGTATAAACAGTATAGAAAGTGCAAAGTGGCAGAGCAACAAAGGAACTATGACAAGATGTATAAAAATAAATATCGTTTAAGCAACCTAAAAAATGTGTCTTTGTGTGGCACAGGTGTAGGTGGTTGCCTCCTGGCGACAGGCTGAAATATATCATCCAGCAATTGATACCAAGTTACAAAATGAAAAATGAGTTTGTACACATAACTATATAAGCCAATTAAAATAAAAAGTGTAGCCACAGGTTACTATCATTATTATTCTGCTTGTTATGTTTTGAGCTATTTATTTTTATTCATGAAATTCTGCTAGACAAAAATAAATAGGCAAGTGATTTGTGAAGAAAATATATAATATAGGGAGTCTAAGGTGAGAGTTTTGTTCTTCTGTAATGGCGACGCCGCAGAGAGCTTGGGGAGTTACGTGAATAGGTCCTTATTTTTTTAGGCCAATTTTATTCTGCCTTATTTATCTATCCATTGTTCTGCACAGAAACTAAATTGTCAGTTATGGCTGTACAATTTGAGTGTCTATTCTACTCTTTACGCATTGGTGAATTGGGCTCACACATTTTTATAGCCAACTTCAATTTTTTGCCACCAAAACGAGAGAGCCTAGATAGCAAGTTATTGGCTAGAATGTAATTTTCTTTTTCATACTCCTAGTAAAATTGTGAACCAGTCTCCAAAAGAGACAGTCTTGTGCTATGCACTTCGTGAAGCGTTCCGTACCGATTACAAAAGTGAGAGCTAATAGACACTATGAAGTATCGGATATCGATAATTACTCATTCAGAAGCAGCACTTCCCGCAAACTATCAAAACTCGAACCAGTTCAGAACTAGCCTAAGCCAAACTATCTTAGAACATTCCTCATTAGAACCGAATCAGGACGGGCTGCTAAGTAATGTACTGGTGACAATTGACACCGCCAATGAAAATGCGATGCTAAAGTAGACAGTTGAAAGCATTGCTTGGGGATTTAACCAGGACTGGTGGTGCCTCCAAACGCTATAGTTCATAGATAGTTCAGAGCTAGTCCAGTTTCAGGACGGCCGGGGTTCGCCTTAACTCACGAAAAAATAAGCAGTCAGTGCTAGAGGGGCCTTTCAGCTTCACTGGCGGAGCTGCCGGACAGGCAATATTTGTAATAAAGTTTTGTGATCTCTATCGACTTTATCGAAATTCAAATTAAAGCGCAAATTTCGATTAAATCGATTTCTTGCTATCATGATAAATTACATATCTCCCTTAGACATTTCCAGCAGAATAGCTGATAAGCACCATAGTTTCTTTATGAGAAAACAAAAAATGTTTTTACACCATAGTTACTACCGACGAAATTTTGAAACTTTGACAGTGTTTCTAACAAATAATATTAATATAATTTTAAAAAAATTATGTTTTTTCCTCAGTCCAACATACATATGTACATATATATACATACATATGTATGTATGTGTGTGCTTACTAGAAGTGGTAAAATGATCTTTAACAAAATATGCAAACCATTGTAGACAAAAGTAGCACAAGGGATTTGTATCAACTTGCCACTTGATTTGAATGAATCATTTGTTAGACTCACGGATGTTGCCGCTGGGTGTACAAAAAGGCGAGCAGCTGTGCAAAGCAATAACAAAAACAGCAACGAAATACCGTATCAACATTTGTAGGATATTTTCTATTCATAATTTATGCTCACTTTGAATATTTTATGGCTTTATAGGCAAAACCACCAATGAATTTACATTCATACGAATGTGGTTATACCCTGAAGTCAAACAATTAACTTGTACGAAATAATTTTGTGATTATGAACCACTTGTAAAAACCAGCTAGCCGACATCTCAAATTTGTGGTTTCGAAACTATAAATTGTTCGATTCTTGAAATGATTTTCAAAACTAACATGTAATTTTGTTGTGACTAACTTAAGGACTGGTACCATTATATACGCTTGTACAAAATTCAATAACAACTCTTCTGGCGAGAATACATACTTATTTTCAGCGTTATTTCAGGATAGGTTCAGAATAGTTCCGAAGTGATTCCGCAGTAGTCCGGAAAATAATATCGAAATTTCCTTGAAAAAGTCCGGGACCGATACCTAAAAAAATTCATCGATGGTCCCAAAAATGACTAAAGTAATAACTTAATATTTCGAAATGGTGCTGAAAATATCCAAAAATTATTTCTTAAACTATCACGAACACAACCAAGTGGTGCCGCCAAAAGTCTTATTTTGTTGAGGAATGATGCCGAATCAAATCAACACAGTAATTATAAATTTATACCAGGGACCCCCAATAATGGTTAATTTGTATATTTAATGTCAAAAATCAAAGGCTTCCTCCTATCGTAGAACAGTTTCAAGTACATGAATGAGCACGTCTTCATGCTAACCGAGATCTATAATGATTGAAAAAAGTATGAGTGAATCCTATATAAATTAAAACTTAATCATTACTTTTGAGTTTTATTTTTTTGATCAAACATAAAACTTATTCCTTGAGTTTTATTATTTTGAAAGGAAATAAAACTTAACCTTGAGTTTTATATTTTTGCTCGACAGTAAACGTTATTCTTTGAGTGATATTTTATCGTTCAAGGATAAAAGTTAACTTCCGAGTTTTAAGTTTTTTTCGCGGATCAAAAAACTCAAAAGGCCGCTTCTGCCATATTTTCAAAGGTTTGAATAATAATTCAAATTTTATTTCCTGTTGGTGCAGTGAAATAACGCCCAAGGAAATAACGCCCATGAACGTTATTTCCCATTCAAAAAGGAAATAACGCCCATGGGACTTATTTCCTTTTTAAATGGAAACATCGCCCATCTGCAAAAAGAAATAAAGCCCATGGCTCTTATTTCCTTTTTAAAAGAGAAATAACGCCCATAGGATTTTACGCGAGCAACACGAACTATTGATTAGCATTTTTTTTCACAAATTACCCTGTGAGAAAAGAGTGGGAAACGTGGCACGCGGAAAGACATCACCGTGGCGGTAGCCACGGCTATGGCACACACCCGGAGTTGGAATGGCATAGCCCAGGGTTATTTTTTGAAGCGCGGCCGAAGGCCGCCTACGCGGAAAGGTGTCCTGCACATAAAAAACGTGGATGGGGCCCGAATTGGGGATCTGACCCCGGACAATTTTCGGTTTTTCACTAATAACTTTTCACAGAAACAAAATATTGCTTTTCCCCCTTCGGATTATAGTTACGGAGGCCCGATCCACGATTTTTAGGTGCAGAACACCTTTCTGCGTAGGCGGCCTTCGGCCGCGCTTCAAAAAAGAACCCTGGGCTACGCCATTCCAACTCCGGGTGTGTGCCATAGCCGTGGCTACCGCCACGGTGATGTCCTTCCGCGTGCCACGTTTCCCACTTTGGTTAACGTGAAATTTGTGTGTAACTATTCAATAAAATACAAAAAGAATTAGAATATTATTGTTTCATTAAAAAAAATGAAAGAGCAATAAGGCCTTTAAGACTTTATTTCTCTTTCGAAGTGTAATAAAACCTTTTTTGAAATAAAGGCCTTATTTCACTTTCAATAGTGTAATAAGGCCTTAAAGGGCTTATTTCACAAGGCGATATTGCACCCCGCCTTATAAAAACATAACAAATATGTTCAAATTTATTGAAATAAAGAAAACCATATACTTAATTCTTGAATCAGCTTGTTTTAATTCGTTTTTAACGTCCGTGGGCTTTATTTCTCTTCGAAAAAGGAAATAACACCCATCAGCAAAAGGTGATAACACCCATGGGCTTTATTTCCTTTTTAAAAAGGAAATAAGGCCCATGGGCGTAATTTCCTTTTTGAGTGGGAAATAACGCCCATGGGCGTTATTTCCTTGGGCGTTATTTCACTGCACCTTTCCTGTTCAAAGTATTTTGAATAAACAATACAATTTACTCATAACTCAAAGTTTTTTGAGCAATAAATAAAATTCCAATTGTAAGTTTTTGTTACTCGTCACTCAATGAACTAGAAAATCTCATTTCACTGCCTTAGAGAGTAAAACTAGTTGCTTGCACTGCAGGGTGTACTCAAGTTTGTCTCCATGGATTTATATGTATGTATGTATGTAGTCGGTGACACAATGATGAATTTCTAATGAAATTGAATGATGAGGATTGTTAGAAAAGTGAAAAACTGTGTAAACTTTAACGAATTCCATATAATTTTGAATTCCTTGGTAACCAGATAAAGTTCAAATGTTTTGCTCTTTATATTGCTTTACTTAATACATTGTATTTTGTGTTGCTTGTTTTATAAATCGGGTAAGTTTATCATATGAATAATATATGTGAATCCATCGAAAGTGTATAAACTTATAAGTGGTATTAAATGTACCCAATTGAAAATCCCAATTGATGTGAAATTTTTTGCTTTAAATATGTAATTCTTACTCAACCACTTTCAAACAAGATTTTTGTTGCTATTAAACAACAATAATGCAGAGATAAACAACTATAGAAGAATGACGCTATCTTCATTCTACACTTGCTGTGATCATTTTATTTGATTCGGAAATTAATGCACTAGAATCCGCATAGCATTAAACCTTTCATAAAATTTTACTGAGTTTACAACTCAGGAAAGCAAAGTGAAAGAAGGAAAATATAAACACACATATTCTAGGGCCTCATTCTCTATCACGAGACGAACTTTCGTTTCGCCTCAGAGACGAATCGTTCGCCTGTTTGTAATATGTCAGACAATCGAAGCAATTAAAAACAAATTTTTCAGAAAAATAAAATAAATTAGGCAAACGGAAATGATAGAGAATACGCATGCTAGACGAAATCGTTAGGAGACGAATCTTTCGTCTGAGCTTTCGTTCGCAATACAGTATGAGGCCCCTAATTTTAAAATTAATACATTTGTATTGGTGTCCAATAAATAAAAAACTATACTTCATTTGCAGCATATCGAGTTACACTCAGAATGAGTTTGTATAAAATGGATTAGCCTCAGGGCCAAATTGTTTGTTAAGTGTTTTACACGCTTGCAAAATAATTATTAATTTAATAAAAACTTTACTGTTTTTTATGATATTTTTGTTGTTGTCGGCTATCCATTACCACAAGTAAGTGCTTTGCTCATCCATTTCACATTTATCATACGCTCTGTTAGGCAAGCAAACATTGTTGTTGATCCAAATAATATTTATACAACTTGAAATACAATTTGCTGTTTGTTTGTAAATTGTATTTTATATGAGCAACAAATATGTTTATTATTTGCAAATGTGTACATTTACATACATACATAACCCAACTAGCACTATTGGTAATTGAAACGGTGCTTCAAGTTAAGTTGTGATTCGTTAGAAGATGCAGGCAGTGCAGACTATAACTTGAGTAAAAATAATTATCTTAATCAACTTTGTCATTCTATAAACAATTTTTGTAAATTTTTGGGAGATAGTGGGGGTACTGGGCACTTCTAAATGGTTCAAGAAATTTTCAAATTCTGCACTTAGTAACTTCAGAACAGTTCAAGATAAAATAACAAAAATTTACAAGAGTTCTGCTTTAGCTGTTTATACAGTTATAGAGATTACATACAGCAAAAATAGTGAAATCGTGTTTTGACCACGCCCACTTTTAAATAAAAGTTTACTTAAAAGAAAGTGAAAGAACCATGGACTCTACATGTATCCTATTGTGCAGGTCTCGCTCATAAATTCTTCGTAAAAAGTTTTAATACAAATCCGTCGAACTTTTCAGAATTTTCTGCAAAATCTTTGCTTAAATTTTCGGTATTTCCATATTCACATTCACCGAAATTATTAAAATGAAGTAATTCTTGCTGGAAATTGCATTTTTATCGTGTCTCATTTGGACTGTGGCCAGTGTAGCTTGCATAATGTAACATAACCTCACTTGTAGTAAAATATGCGTTACTCATTCTCAATAAAAAACATCAATTTTCATTTCTTAGAATTTAAGTCAAGAAAAGTTTACACCATGACAGGGAGACTATGAAGTAGTTAGCATTTCTGTAGCATGTGTGACTTTAAAGTAACAAAGCTTTATCAATATTTTTGTTGTCAAGAACTACTTCGCACTTCCGCTTCCTCAAATATGGTGGCTAATACGGCAAAGTCATATACGAAGAGCCAGTTAAGTAAGAGTTACTCGACTTAAGTTGCCATTTTGGCTTGTTGGGACATGTGTTTATGTGCGTATATAAAAATGAAATAGAAACAACAAAAACAATTTACGTAAAATCGAAATTTACGAAATAGAATTTTATTTATTTTCCAAGTTTTACTCTGTGCTACAACACAAGTTAGTTGACCTTACTAACATAACAACATTATTTGATACTATGCAGACAAATTATGAAATTACTTACATACATAAATACGTACATCAGCAAATACATACATACTACTAACAAGGTACTAACAAATATGCACGTTCGTGTGTACTTTTTGAAACTTTAGCTCCTGTTGACTGCTCACTTACATCTCTTTTTAAATGTAAATAAATTTGTTTGTGCGAGTATGTAAGTTTATTTTTGGCTTTGTCGTAAAATGGCAGTAATCTTTCTCAGCATTTATTCGTAACAAAAAGTCCCCCCCATACCATAGTCGTTTACCATCTGCACCCAAAAGTTGTGACATACTAATGTCAGATCCATTTCAAAGCGCATTAAAATGTATTTAGGAGAACTTTGGGGGTGTTTGTTTTAAAGTATTTATTTGCTAAACGAAAAATAAAATAATAAAATGAATAGAAACAAATAAGTAATGTATTATATGATATACAGTAAAATGATATCACCATAATCGTACACACATACATATGTATATTCTTGTCGATAAAACAAAGCAGACAGAAGTTTTTAATATCTGTAAAATGCAGTAAAGTTGCTGTTGACCAAGCCAATGTCATACAAAAGTTCACGAACTTTTCAAAGCAAACGAAAAGTGTAGAGACCATTGGTGAAATTATTTTTATATTTTCATTGCAAAAAATTTAAGGGATTTCGGGTATCGGCGCATTCTTTCAAGTATTTGCATGGGTTTGCTTTTTCATACAAAATGGTGAGTGGCTGCGATTACTCCTACACAAGCATTACTTTGGGCCAGTCGATTTTTGCTAGTCTTTGTCGCTAAGCAAATTTCGTTTGTTGTTTACTTTATGACTGCACAAAACTGCTGAACTTGGAACCAAATCTTTTTTGTTGTTCCAAATGCCCAGTGTCCTTGAACTGTGGAACGAATTCGAAACTTGTTTTATATTTTTAGCTTTTCAACCAAAATAAACTTGTCATGGCAGATTGCTTTACGGATTCAGAGAAATAAACAAAATTTGCGCATCTGAAGGAGGGTTGTATGTATTCATATGCGAATGCAATCAGTTAAAGTCTTATTAATGACTTCAAATTTCGAAAGCACTCATTGACTCGCTTTTTGGCTAAAGAATGAAAAACTGAAGTCTGAAGTCTTTTTGAAGTTACGACTTTGAAGTCATTTAGAGAAGTCACTAACTATTTGCAACAAAAACAGTTTACAATCATGTCTCATATGCCACAGGTAAATTGACTTTGAATGACTCCATATGACTCCAAATTACTTCAATTGACTTCAGTGAGACTTTTTATTCAATGAATGCAATACATGAATAACCAAAAAATGAATGAAGAAAAGAATTCGAGGTCGCAGAATGAAGTCTGAATGGTGACTTCTTTTTTAAGTCCCAGTCAAAGAATTCAAAAAATGACTGCAATCTTTTTCCGATAAATCAAATGAATAATTATTTGCAAAAGAATGCATTCTTTTACATCTCTGCTTGGACACTATAGCAAGGCTCTGTGCTCTCAACAGTGGCGTGATATAGAATGGTATTTGAATACCTTACCTACCCCCACGACTGATTCGAATTGCTTTATAATAAACGTTATCGAGCAACTGTCGCAAGAAACTCCTTTGGCCCGAGTGAGTACTTGTGAGTCGGATGCAGCTAAGTGTACCTAAGTAAGTTCGTAACTTTACTCCCAGTCAAATAATTAAAAAAATGGCTGCAATCAAATTGCCATAAATCAAATGAATTATTATTCGCAAAAGAATGCATTCTTTTACATCTCTGATCTGAAACATCTTCAAATGTTTTATTTCAAAATTTTGCAAACATTTTTATGAACTTGTCACATACATAACTGTTAGAGTCGATCTGGATAGAACTGGGTATGGGACCCGATCAGGAAATTATTTGACTTGCTTTTAAAAGAACTGTCCGTTATAGAAGAGACTCTTCAAGTGGCTTAGAAAATTTGGTCCTCGACACTTGGACACATGAGTAGATATATTTCTTTTAAGGGCATTTTTTGATATTTTGGCGGATATCACTTCTCTCCCCGGGCTTATGTCCTGAATTCCAAGTCTGTAGTAATAGCTGAAATAAATGAAGTATGGATAGTGTGAGCTATGAAAATTCATTCCTATTTTGAACATCGAAACAACGGTTGAAAACTTTGGGAGTATTAGACCCAGTCGGTACTCGAAAGGGTCGAGGGGATGTATCGAAGTTCGGATATCACTTACCATTGACGAGAAAAATTAACACAGAGTCTAATGAGTCTACACATACATTTTTTGATTGCTAATAATCACGATATGAACACAAAATTGTGATCAGCATCCATAATAAGGCAATTTACATTTCCTGTACTCCGCTCGGTTGAGGTGTTGAGAAAGATGTGATGGGGGATATGGGCTGGTCTTAACTTTTAATACCCTTTATTATTTTTTCTCACATCAAACTGAGTCACCAAATATGCTTGACTTAATAATAAGAAAAGCCTTTTAACCTACCTAAGCAACATATCCCCAAATCATTTCAAAAGGAACTGCATTGCTATTAATGTTTTCATTTTTTGGTAGTGTGTTGATAAGCGCATCTTAGTTGGGAATTCAAACACCGAAAATGCATAAAGTCGTTAGCAATGTTCGAATTTACTCATTACGCTCTCAGCAGCTGGGTAAACTGGCGCTCGGCTTCATGCGAGTGTAGGTAAAGAGAGCGAATGAATATGTGGAACTTAATGCTCAATTGCTTGTCACTAAAATATGTTCCAATAAGGGATTTAAATACAATATGATGCATAGAATAATTTGGTCAATTTGGATAACAGGTCTAAGCGATTCTCATTTTGATATATTTAGAATTTATTACGAAGTTTCTAGGGATTTCCGCGTATGCGACGATAATGGAAATATAAAAATGATAGCCTAATGTAAAGCGTTAAGATGCGTTTACCTAGCGTACGGAACATATCAGGTTCAAGAGCCAAGATACCTTGCATAAAAAGTTTCTTAACACAGCGTTTTTAGCAAAATGGGGTCGCGCCTAGGCGGTCTTAGGCAGCAGTAGATTGCATGTCGTCGGTACAATGCCAAAGACACGAATGTGCAATTTTGCCCATGTCCAGTTATGTGCACCTGTATGTTCAATTTTGTTCAGAGTATTCAATGCCAAAAGCGCGAACATGCATGCTTATCCCCTCCCTCCCTCCCAGGCCGAACGCATTCCACGAAAGTGTCGGTTGTAAAATTGCCGCAATACCGAAAGCACGAATGTGCTTTTGCCGTTGCAAATTATTTTACCATGATGAGGACAAGTTGATATCAAAAGAGAATCGTAAGGTTTTGGCTTTCAATTTCGATTTGCAGGCAGTCTTAGCAACGCCCAAAGGATCTGCGGGACAAATTTTTTATTTAAGGAAACTAGCTGTGTATAATTTCACCATTTATAATTTAGCAAACCAAAATGTCATGTGCTATCTTTGGGACAAAACCAATGGAAAAAGAGGGGCTAATGAAATCGCGTCCTGTGTATATGATTTTATTATGAGCCATTCTGAGATCGAGTACGAGGTATGATGTCTGACGGCTTGTGGAGGACAGCAGAAAAATTCAATATTTCCAACTATGTGTCTCCAACTTCTTAAGGATCATCCATTATTGAATTCAATTGATCATCAGTTTTTCGAGACAGGGCACACCGAAATGGAATGCGACTCCATCCACTCGAAAATAGAGAAAAAATCGAAATATGTACCGTTTATACCCCAGAGGGGTGGTCGCAACTTATAAGAGATGCACGTATTAGAACACGCCCTTTTGCTGTAAAGTCTTTGACGTTTGATTATTTCTCAGATTTTAAAGGATTTTCAAATAATAATTCTTTCAATATGAACAATATTCCCTGGAGAAAACTCTGCTGTCTTCGGTATATTAAAGAAAATAATTCCGTGAAAGTTCTGTACAAATTAGATTTTGCTGATGTGTTTATTGAAGTAGACAGCAAAAAATCGCGAGGTCGCCCAAAACAAGCCGATTTAAAGAATGCCTATCAAAGTGGCGTGCCCATCAGTGAGGCAAAATGGAAAGACCTTGATAAAATGTGTAAGGATCTTATAATACCAAAAACGTACCATGATTTTTACCGTTCCCTAAAAACAAATCACATGGTGAGGGACGCTTTACCGGAACCTGACATTGGTGAAGAGTCAGACGAAGACTAAGCGTAAATGCCTTACACATTTTTTTTTCTAGAGAAATGTGTTTTTTTTTAGTTTCGTTCAGTCTGCAACTGAAAAAGACTAAACCATGCTATTCTATTTAAGTTTTTTATCTGTAGAGGAGTTAAATGTTTATTCTGTTCAGTTTTTCAAAACGTTGTGTTATGTTTCAATAAAAATGTAAATGACTTTCCTAATATTGTGAGTTTATTTGTTTTAACGAAATATTATATATGCCAAATTTTGCAAAGCCAAAACAACGAATGTGCATTTTTTTGCAAAAAAAATTAAAAAAATTGCATTTTTCAATTAACATTGCTTAGTGGTTTACAAAAGTAAACCTTCCAATACTGGTTGAAACATACAAAATTAAATCTCTATTTTTAACAATGTCTTCAAGGTTTGAAACGCGTTTTTCTCAAAACATAAAAAAAGCACATTCGTGGCTTTGGCACTGGACCGACGATGTCTGTCTTAAGAATGTTGTGAGTAAAATTCATCTACTTTACTTGTCGCAGCTTTGAAGGAAAGTCAAAGTCAGGCGCATCACAGAATAAGTGCCTCATTTTCAAACTGTCAAAAGGTGGTTTAAAATTGGCAAAACTTTGGTGTTTGGGATTGCTTTGGTCGAATAATCTTACACCATGGAAAATGGACATCGGGATCGACCAGTCAAATGATAATCAGACTGAGAAAAAGTATAACCTCCATACGTTAAGTACTTTCTGTGCGCCAATATCCACTATGATACCGATATGCAGATTTGTATACAGCAGCCTAATTGCTCCCGATGACCGAATCGAAACAAAGTTAACTGAAGAAATACTTAAAAATTTGACAAAAAAATAACTTTCCTTCACTTGCTTAACTTTATCTCACCGTAATATTTATTATTCAAAACATTGCGTAGCATCCACAATTCATCCTTATCAGCATATGGCTTATCAACAGCCACTAACTACAGACATGTGTTCATGTGTAAAAGCAAAACAGGAAGCATGCGGAGCTCGGCATGAACACTAACAAAACAAAGCAGAAACATATGCACGAAGAAATAAAGCACAACAATGGAGCAGGAAAAATAAAGAAATTCGTGCTCATTGACTACTCACACGCTGCTCTCACGAACACACGACGCTGCGCTCTCATAACTTTATGTTGCTCATACGCCACGTAGTACAATAGCAAACGCTTTCACTTGCAAGCGAGCACAACATTTTCGAACATCACAACGAAACTTCGAACACGAAGATGTTTGGCATTCGTCACTGTGGCAGTAGTTAGACAAATATGCAGTTCGTGTGTTACGAAGTTGAGTTTGTTATTGTTATTATATTGCTAACGGTATTGTAATCGTTGCGGCATTCGCGCGCTACTAACGAGCAAAAACTAGTTTTCCACCAATGGACTCAATTCAGTCTTGTGTCGGTATTAGCATTGGACGGAAACGTTTTGCTCCGAACAATCTAAGTGACGGTTAGAATAACGGGGCGCGCTAAATACGGTTATTCGATTTAAAAAAAAAAGAGGGAAATTAAAGCATTATAAATGCAATGATGAGCAGTAATGCTATAGCAAATATTTAAAATGCTTTTAGGGATGATACATGAGTGGCAGTGAGAGATGATGTTGCTATGAAAAAGTGCAATTCTGCTACCAAAGTAGAGTGTGTGTTAGTATTATGAAGATCAAAGGATGAGTGATGACATAAAAATATAACGAAAAATAATAAATTTGTAACAGAAATAGTAGCGAGATTTGTTGAAAATATTCGCAGCAAAGATATACGACAACAGTTGAACAGCATAAGTTATAAATGATACCAAATAATAAATTCCGGTTTAAAAGGAAAAACTAAAAAATTTTAATTCATGGAATTTTATTTTATATATAAAAGTACGATATTTGTATATAACTAAATCTAACAAAACAAAACTAACCATTGCACATTTTCCGGCAAAGTGATATCATAACAAAATTGCAAAAAATATTTAATTGAAAAATGGTTTAAACAAATTAAAAGTTCAAAATTGTTTAGTGAAAAATTAATCAAATTAGCTAACTAAATCCATTCCTGCATAAGTCATAAATTTTGTGCCGGCAGTCTTATTTGCTTACACAAGGACATTGAATTACGAGGTGTTTGCCGCAATTTTGTGTGCGCTTCCGGCGTCATTTGTGCATTTCCGGCTTTGGCGGGCAAGCGTGCGTGCCCATACATACATATATCTGCATTACGGCGTTTAACTCAGGAAATATTATCGGGTGTGTGCAAATACTTTACATAGTTTACGAATATTTGCAATTTTATTAAATTTTATTGCAGCAATGGACAGACATATTTTTTACACGTTAATTACAACACTGCAAACAGATAAATTATTTTTATGGTTTCTGTTCTTGTTTTAGGTTAGGGATACACATCAGGGAAAGTTAAAGAGAAGCATACACATTTTTTTTCTTGTTTGCTTTAGTTGAAAACCTAAGTCAGCTATACCAAATAATAATACTCGTCTTGATACTGGAGAACCATTACACCGACGCTCCAACTGAGAACGTGTTTCTATAATAATTATTTTGGCAGCACATTAATGCAGTGATGAAATTTATTAATTAAATTGTTAATAATGATGAAACGTACTGACACAGCACATTGGTTTGTAACGACTTAAACTAACAAAGAAAGATATGGGTTCATATGTTCCGTATCAACACTACCTGTTTTCCACAATCACGTCCTTGACATTTTTTGAAGTACTCAACTTTGGATAGAAAGTATTGCGACTGCTGAGTGGACAAACACCAAATTTCAAAATATTTTTAAAAACCAAATTCTGAGCTGAGGTGTTTTTGAAAAAAAATCTTAAATAGGGCATTTATTAAAAATATTTTAAATTAGCGGGATCTTCTACTCAACTGTCGATTTCAAAATATTATATGATCCCAGTAATAGAAATAGTCGGGTATGTAACAAGTCATTTTGAAGAGATAACTTAACACATAATTAAATTTTGAGCATACGTAGGAGGCTGCCACGCCCATTTTCGAAATTTTAATCAAGAAATCGCTAGAGCAAACATTTATATAAATTTAACATCGTACTGGAATAATATTTTGTAAGAAAATAATTAAAAAAAAAAACCAAAGAAACTCCAAATATTTTTGGATTATTTGTTAATCCTCTCATGTCCACTAGTAGGAAAGTGGATAGATTAACCAAAAGTGCCTTTGGCCAGAATCAATCGGTCATATTCAGTAGATTTTCTGTCTTCCTGATCTGGACTATAAGAGGCTCCCACGAACTTTTGAATGGCAACATAGTATCATAACATAAGTTCATTCATAATATGTTTTGGAGTGGTTTCGTGTGCTGCAGGAGGTCTCTAAGAATATGGTCCACTATGGATTTTAGTCACCACTTTCGGCAGGCATACCATTCGTACAAACCTCCTAACTCTCTGGGTTAACCTTAAAATTAATCACGTATCGGACCTCCTTTCTTCATAATAAGTATATAATCTATATTCAAATCAGTGTCTTATTATCTAAAAGAATTATTTGGAAGGAAGCCTTAGATATTTTGCAATCTCTCCACCTCAATCATCACCTATAGAAGCCAGGGACCCTAACTGTTATCAGTTTTATTATAAAAATCGCTAATTAATCATAATTTTCTCATTTTTTTAATAAAAATCAGCAATAATAGTTATCTTGTTAACTTGTTTCATTTTATTGATCAAAAAAAATCATTATTTTTGAGTTTTTCGACTGGCGAAAAAAATTTAAACTCAACATTTAATTTTTATTCTTGAGGAATAAAATATCATTCAAGATCTCATTTGTGACCATATCGATCAAAAAAAATAAAACTCAAAAATAACGATTAGGTGTGATTATGTAGTTGCAATTTCTATAGGTTTCACTCAAATTTATTTTCAATCAATGCAGATTTCCTTAGGGCATGACGAGACATGCACATTCGTATACTTTAAACTGTTCTCCGATATCGGTAATCGTTTGTTATACCCAGCGCACTAGTACTGGTACAAGGGTATTATAATTTTGTCCACATAACGGTAATACGTAACGGCGCAAAATAATCGAGTTAGATATAGAGTTTCATATATGAAAGTTCTTAGGTTGAAAAGAGGAATTTATTAAGGCATGTCCGTCCGTCCGTCTGTCCGTGTACACGATAGCTTGAGTAAAAATTTTGCATACAGGTTACTTTCTGGCCAAGGTTGGTTGCCATTGAAAATAGGCGAAATCGGACTGAGATATTTGCATGGAAGTTGGTGTATTGGTAACTTTGTGGCCAAGGTGAGCTGCTGTGAAAATTTTCGAAATCGGATGATAACCACGCCCACTTTTTCGATATCGAAAATCACATAAATTAACATAAGTTGAGTAAAACTTGAGATATTCGCATGAAATTTGGTACACAGGTTACTTTCTGGCCAAGGCAGGTTGGTGTTTAAAATGATTCCATGGCATATATCATTGCCAAGTCATGGTATTTGTATCTCGTTCTGAAAACTAACGCTGGGTATTTAATGTTCGTATATCAAAATAATCATTATCGGGGGTCCCTGATAGAAGTATAATGTGGCCTGCCCAGATATTCACTCTGGTTTTACTTCGTTCTAGATCTATGTATGTACTTCTTAGTATGTACATACATATGTTTCCACTTTTCTAGCGCTTCATTTTCACTCGAGTATGGGCTTCCTTACTTGGTTCATTAGTATACACATATTTTCTAGAATTTGTTTAGTTACAATTTTTTTTATATTTTGTGGTATTTGTGAAGATTATTCGTATGTCATTCCGGTGTTTACATACAATGCAGGATATATACTACATTAACAACATTCTTTTCGTATCATTGACGAAAATGCCAAAATAATTTGAATGCACGTACAATTTGATCATCCCGGTAGGGAAAAAACGGTGGCCATATATTTTTGTCTTCACATATTGAGCCTCGTCTTTGTGCCGACCACACGTTTAAACTATTCTTATAGCCTTTTAAGTCGTCGTGAATCTTTTTTGAATCAAACAACTGGCTGTGCAGACATTTAACTGTGCTCCTGGGATTGGGAGCTCAAGTGTCAGATTTTGAACTTTTGATCTGGTCACGATGAACTAGTTATCTTGGCCACTTTTTAAAGATTTCCCAACAGGGATGCCACGTTTATACTTATCGGTATGCATAAATGCTTTAAAAGCCACTTAAACTGCTTAGCTGTCACGCTATAAACATTTTGTAGCAATAAAGAAGAAAAAAAACGAACATACAACTCATTCACTGTTTATTATATGATTGCAATGCATTGTGTCACCACAAATGCCGCACCACTAACACGTTGTCCATGTGGTCCTTGTACGACAAAGCGTCTCACGCCTTAAGCAGTACCAAAAGTTCGGACGAAAAGTGCCACGCAACGGTGTCATACCAACATACTCGTACATACAAACATGCACAGCAGCGAAACAACACACTAGTCAGAAAAAATACTAGTTCATGTAAAACTAGTTCGAACTTGAAACTGACATCTCCTATATGAGCTGAATAGTCTTCCAACATATCTGGAGGGATTGAAAATTATGAATTCTTCACTTGTATTTAATTGTGACATTTTTGGTCTATTTCAAACTAGTCCAGGAAGACCATATTTCAGTCTTATATCTGAAGGCTTCATATTACATAGGATATCGTCACGTTAAAAATGCCAATCACTTCAATGGAAAACAGACAATGGGCAGAACAGCTTCGATATTAGTTTTAAAGTATTTTCCTACTTGTTCGTTTCGCGGCAGGGTATTTTTGCTCAGTCTTAGTTAATATGTAACTAAGGCATACAAGGAATGCAAGGAAGTCGACGACGTCGAAATATGAATTGTCATTGTTGTTGCAGCTGCTTATGCTATTAACCTGCAGCCGTAGGGGCACCAGTCAACCGTTGGGGAGCCATTTTCCTCAATTCAAAAATAAGGAAAGAAAACATTTTGCAGCAGGAAGAAGCACAGAGAGCTAGCTGCAAAAAGAGTTAAAGAAAATAAGTGACAAAATGAAATGAATAAATGAGAAGAAACGCGGAGCAGTGAAGAAAGGATAAACGAAATATACTTAAAAATGCAAGTCTTAAAACCTAGAACGAATAGCGAATGCATATAAAATATACATACATACATACTGACAGTCGTACATGCACAAGCAAATATGTATATGTATTCACGTGCGCCACAAAGTTGTATGTACGTAGCTTGGCATGCCTGCACGTTGGGCGTCTTGTATCAGCTGGCTTACTCCGGCACTCGCACTCAGCGTGTTGGCATTGCATGTTACTCCAGCAGCATTTTGCGCCATTTTCTACATTTTCGATATTTTCTGATTTTTTATTTTTTTTTTTTATTTCGTACTGCCATTTCTTACATCCATACATTCGCAAGCTGCTACATAAAATAATGTTGTTGTCGTTTTTTTCTGGTTGTTTCTTCTTGTACTTTCGTGGCATGAAAAAATTTACGAGTACGCTACGTGCAACAGTACGGTGGACGCATTCATAGCAAAGCTTTTGGTTTCTAAAAATCATTTTCTTACTTTCATAACTAACAAAAAAAAAAAAAAAAAATATGTGTTCGGTTTTTCTATATTTCTATAGAGATGAAACTCGGCGTTGCTAGAACAAAAGCGCATGCAACAGTAACCACATATGAATGGATGTGCTTTTATCACTCACAACAAGATGATTATTGTTGCGCCACACAATATGCGTTGCAACAATAATAATATGACACAAAGACGACTGGCAGTTGGCAACATTTTTGATTTTGTAGCAGTGAGCTTTTTGTTTCAGAATTCCACACATACATAGTAAGTAAGGACATATTTATGTTAGGGTGCCCGGTGTACGTTTTATAAGCTGGTTTTCTTCGTCCGCTTACACTTGCAACTATGACAGATTTCAAGACTGTTAAGTAAATTAAAGTGAAAATCGTTTATGGGGATTGCATCAATCAGGTAAAGCTAGGCAGAGTTTAGTAGAGATTACGAAATCTTGGTTTATATATTCTCGACATTTTTTGTATCGTCTCTAAAATCTTCCCTTTCTATTCAATTAAATTGTCAGGGTTGCTTTTAAACATGGCTAAGTGAATGGAATCTAATAGAATTGAATTGATATGGATTGAATTGAATTGAATTGAATTAAATTAAATTAAATTAAATTAAATTAAATTAAATTAAATTAAATTAAATTGAATTGAATTGAATTGAATAGAGCAGAATAGAATAAAAATAAATTAAATTAAATATGGTCAAGTGAATGGTATAGAATAGAATTGAGTTGAGTTTAAATGAATTGAACTGAATAGAATTAAATTGAATTGAATGAAATTGAATTGAATTAAATTAAAATGAATTGAATTGAACTGAATTAAATTGAAATGAATTAATTGAATTGAATAGAATTAAATTAAATTGAATTGAATTGAATAGAGCAGAATTGAGTTGAGTTTAAATGAATTAAACTGAATAGAATTAAATTGAATTGAATAGAGCAGAAATGAGTTGAGCTTAAATGAATTAAACTGAATAGAATTAAATTGAATTGAATGAAATTGAATTGAATTAAATTAAAATGAATTGAATTGAACTGAATTGAATTGAAATGAATTAATGGAATTGAATAGAATTAAATTAAATTGAATGAAATTGAATTAAATTGAATTGAATTAAATTAAATTGAATTGAATTGAATTAAATTAAATTGAATTGAATTGAACTGAATAGAATTAAATTGAATTTAATAAAATTGAATTTAATTAAATTAAAATGAATTGAATTGAACTGAATTGAATTGAAATGAATTAATGGAATTGAATAGAATTAAATTAAATTGAATGAAATTGAATTGAATTGAATTGAATTAAATTAAATTGAATTGAATTGAATTAAATTAAATTGAATTGAATAGAGCAGCATTGAGTTGAGTTTAAATGAATTAAACTGAATAGAATTGAATTGAAATGAATTAATTGAATTGAAACGAATAGAACAGAATAGACTAAAATAAAAAAATTTCATCAAATTAATATTTATTCTTGTTTTCGAACCGTATTGCTTTTTCTATCCTAGAACTCTTTTGAATCCCGAAAACTTTAGAGGCAGATTTTTAGCAATTTTTGCAACATAGTGTTGAGTGTTTTGTTCTATTACTGTGACAATCCCTTATTTGCTCTTTTTGAAACTAGAATTTACTTATAATTGCCTACAAAACTGCACACTCGGAAACTATTTTAAAATATGTAGTTTCCTCAAATTTTAAATTTTCCAGGTTGTTTTTTCAAGTTCCAAAGAAATTTTCGTATTTTTCCATAAACCTCGAAACACTGATTTAAAAAGTGGAATGTTAGTGGCATGTTACAAAATTTAAATACAATAAAATATCAAAAAAAAAAACTTTTCTATGAATAACTACGTATTTTAGAAGTTTCTTGAAAACCATCATACCTTAGAATATGCTTCTAAAACTAGCTATCTGTATACAAATTCGGTACATTTCTGACCAGCTACATGTATTAGCTGTACAATATCGGTGAAAGATGACACTCTAATGTACATAGTATTTATATATGTATGTTTTGTATATCATATCCAGCTTTGAGATGCAACTTGTTTGCCGCAGAAAAGTACTAAATACAATAACTTAAATGCATTTCGTAGTATAAGTCGTATGTACATATGTATATTTGTACGCAGCTATATCTCCGTAAAGTACTACAAAATCAGAGACATTATCAAAGTAAATAGCAAAAGTAATAACGCAATAGCCATTTGAAACAAAAAGTGTTGGAAAAGAAAAGTATTTTACTCGAGCAAAACTGAGAGCAAGCAGTATAATAATCGGAATAAGTAAATGACGTTGCAACAACAAAAAAGCTGACAACTATATGGAAAAAGCAAATAAGTTATACAAGATATGCATCGTGTGATTATACTAACAAGGACATCAGCAGTGACATTGTTTTCCAGAATGTTAATACGAATTCTTAAGTTTTATCCAGAAGGGCTATTAAAAGTAAACGACATGGTGCTCTTGTTAAGAAGGACAGCGGGATGTTTGAAATAAAAGAAGAAGCACAAGTGCAGGGAGTATCAAGTTTTTTTGTTTAGAAAACAAAAAGCGAATGATAGTGATTACTTCTAAAACAGACTCTTGACCACATTTTTGAAAACAATGTGGCACCAAAAACGGTGAATGGAATTCATTATGCTTATGCATATATAAAACCAGTCTAGAAAATGTTATACATAGGTAATATTTTTGTTGGTGGCTAGGTTTGCTTGGGTAGCGATAAAGCCACTCTCCGCAAATTTTGTCAAGTGCTGCTACTTCTTAAGACAGTCTTACATTTTTTATCGATGGAATACAAGTCAAGCTAAGCAATTGAGAAGTAAAGTCCTCTCCCTAAAAATAATTATTATATTCCTTAGGTTTGTTATCATATATGTTCTGTGGTATGGCTCGGAATCATGCCCAGTGTCGAAAGAAGAAGAGATGGCATTTAAAGTATTCGAGAAAAAAATTCTGGTGCAGGATTTGCTGGTAATACGAAACCCAACGGCTTTGCTGGCTGGGTTTAGGTGGAGTAACTAATTGGCTCCGGTTATATTTAAAACACGATGGTGAAGATATTTTGCATAAGTTTTGCGACACTTCTATCATCATGAAGTTGGGTACCGATCCCTTGCGCTATGGGGTAGGAATTTTCCTTGAAGTTCTTTTTCGTTGGTGGATTTTGTCAAACGTTTTGGCATACTAATCTCGTCACCATTACTGAAGACACCTTGTGGGCAATTCTCTGGTTTCTTAATTAACAAAGAAAAAAACTGTTTTTCTATTCAAGTCCATTATAGATGATGTCAAAGGGATGGGGGAAAATCAAATCAAAATAGATCCGTTGTAGATATTGAGCTACTTAATCTGAATATGTATAAAAAACAAAGATTTAATATAGAAATTTTAACTTTTATAAAAATACTATTCGACATGTAAATATTATAAACAGCTTATAGATTGAAATTAATAATAAGCAGCAACGCTTTTGGCTAAAAATATTTCCTGACATTGCTCCTCGCACTTTCGCTCTCACTTAATGCTACCCACAAATAGATTTTACCATCAAAGTTGAACACATAGAGACGGTATAATATTAGTTTTATTCACGCAAAGAGTGTACAACAATTTATTTTATTGGAATATACTGCATAAATCTCATTCATATCTCACCAACAAATACCCAAAAGTGCCACTAATAGTTTTCTCAAATCCTACTTAAGTGCTTAACGCATCAACACAAACAGCTCACAGAGATAAACCTAAACGAGTTAAGGGAAAATCTGAAGCTTTTGCTCTCTGCAACTAAGCGCCTTTTCTTGCTGTCTTGGGTTTACTTTAAACTTCTGCCAGTTATCGCACAAAACATTTCCTATTGTTGTTGTTGTTTGTATTATTGACGCGTCACATCAAATTGGCATACGCAAATGCTCAATTTACATGGAAGACGACTTAAGCTATTCAAAACATACGACAAGCTAAGCTGGCTGTTTTATCTCGTCTCGTACTTGTCTGGTAAATTTCATTCATTCTTTTTTTTTTTGTTTGGGTTAATTTACATATTTGGCGCAGAAATTGAAGATGTGCTGTTAGAATTTGGAAGTATGTATGTATGTACATGAGCTGGTGTTGTATGAATTTGAGAGCATCGTAATGTGCTTCAAATAGATTGAATTTTAAAAAAAGTGACGAAAAGTTTAGAAATGATTTATGTATGTTTAGAAAAAAGTTGAACATCGGCTATGAATATATTACATACATGAAGGCATATCGCTACTTCCTAGTGTGAAAAGGCGAAAATGCATTAAGTTTGTCTTCAAAGATAAGACGCATGCTAGTCATAACGAGAAAACTGAGCTGGAAAAAAGTTAACAACGACTGTAATACGGTGAAATCGACTACAGAATGGATGATAAGGAGAAATGCGAAATTTTATGTTCAACAAACCATACTGTCATTGGCTCCTGAGCTATGCGCTAAGCTTCAACTCCCTAGATCAGCGGAAAATTACCCGATAGAAAGACCTCCAAATCTTCCCTACATCTCGATCTGTGCGCCACCTATTGAATGCTTTTTTGTTGTTCACATTGAAATTTCATGTAGTTTCTAACTATGTCACAGGTTTCAAGGAACTAGCTCAACGCAAAGTTACCTAAAGACTTTGCAAGATTCTGAAATGAGTGGACAAACATGAAATGGACTTAATATAAAGAAAATAATAATAATTACAAAAGCAATAAGGAGTCACAAATTTAAGTATGCAACGGGAACTTCACGGAACTGCAAGGGGAACTTCATGGAACTTCAAGTGCAAGTTGCATTTTAAGCCACTTTCATTCAGTAAGCGCTCTAATAGTTTACTTCTTGTGCGTACTTTTTTTTCAGCATTTTCTAGCTTGCCACATTCTCATATGTGGCTGAAGTGTAACCCGATCCTTACCACTTTACTTGTGTGTGTGTATGTAAATATTAGTTGATGTTTATGCTATGGGAAGTAAAAGGGAAAGTTTAATTTACACGTTGAAGCGTCTAATTGTAGGCTGCGGTGGGCTGGGTATTTATGCAATGCTCTTGAGGAAACTAACATAGCGTAATTGCACCCCTTTTGCGTTTTTGTAAGCTCTGGCGTAAGACCGCCTATGTGATAGCATGCTGTTGGTGGGTGAAATGCTACAAAAGTTAATTACAACTGGTAGTACCGGCACTTAAATGATTAAAGGTGGCTTAATTTCTCTGTTCACACTTGTGAGAATAGCGTGTACTCAAATATTAAAAGACATGTTTAGGTTAGCTGGAAGTAGAAAACTGCAACGGACATAGATAGGCACGGCACAGTCCTTTTGAATTGTACAGTGATGGTGTAATTGAACAGTGGAACGGAATAGTCTTAACACTTTTGACACTCTCTCATAAAAATTTGTATACACAAAGCTTATCACGTAACTTGTATTGAAAATCTCAAAGAAGACGATTATTGTATTAATATAATTCTAAAATAAGTAGTTGAAGTCGAGGATAGAGTTAGGATTAATGTGCTAGATACGACGGTATCGGACGACCGTTAGTAACTGTTAACATTATAGTGACCTTGACTTGAACAGCAGCAGGAACCATAACCACGACTTAATCAAAGCTGTGACTGCCGTTTACTATAACAGTGGAAACAACTAGGATGGCAGTCTCATTTTAAACAAGCATGTCAAAGGTTACCTTCGGCTTTGTCGAAGGCTTTATACCTTTCATGAATATGCATAACTCTTTTAAGTGTCCGATCCTTACTTAAAATTGGTATGAACTCTTCAAAACTGATAATTTAACAACTTCCCTGTCTCAATACAAAGTGTTTTGTGACTGCCCCACGTCCACTAGTTTTTTTTATTGCTTAACTGTGTAATATGAATATATATTATAAAATACTATTTTTGTAAACAATTTGACCTTTATTGACCTTTTTTAGGCTATTTTATTTTGTGAGTCAAATGTGACTCACGAACGTGGCAAAAACAATTTTTTTTGGCACGTTCATTGGCCACGTTCAATGAGTCACATGTGAACATATAGGACCATAAGTAAATTATAATAAAATAATCTGCATGACAGATAAGTTTTTAGGCGCTTATGTCTAAAAGTTCAGTACGAATTATCCAGCAACGAATTTATTCTCAATTTTCAAGTATTCTCGCTCAATGAGACATGATGGACAATTTTTACAATTTCAGAAAAAAATTGCGAAATTTTCTTTCAATTGCCTAAAGTTTGGGTCTTTTGCTATACGCTCACATAGAATTCACAAATATATAAAGACACGTTCATAGCAAGAAAGCTTCTTAAAGTTGTATAGGGAAATGAGTCACATGTGACTCATGAGCTTATTTGAAAACGCTCCCGTGAGTCACATATGACTCATTGGACAGGGAAGTTGTTAACAATACATTCATAGCTCAAACCCCATTTATGTGAACAATCGATTGTATGGGAGCTATTCGTTGTATTGGGCGATCTTGCTGAGTCCTACAAATGATTAGTATAATACAAAATGACAGTCGCATACCAAATTTCATCGAGATATCTCTAAAATTGAAGGACTAGACGAATATGGCTAAATCGACTCAGCTGATCGCTCTGATAATTTAGGTATACTTAAGGGTGGGTATATCTACCTCTTCATCTGATACTTACAAACATCGAACTTGGAACTTCTAGTTAGATATAAAAAAACAACAATTTTACAAAGTTCACTGCACATTCATTCAGTACAAAAGACTGTTTGAATGTGTGTGAAGGGCACGCTTCTGCTTTATTGTTCTGAGTTGTTTTTGATATGAAGATTGTGGCGATTGTGATATAGAAATGGCTGTTCATTTGTCAATAGACTTGGCCATCTGAATGGATATCTGAGTGATGGAAATGTTGCTTAATTTTGTTCCTCAATGTAAGTTTTCTGTCTAAAGAAACCTGTTTTAGAATGTCTTTGTATAATAAATAGTTAATAGAACATAAATTTATTTCAGTTAAGATTTTTCTAATCAACGTACAAACTATTCACAAAACAAGTAAATACAATTTTTGGTACGAATTTTTATTAATAACCATTTTTATATTTTACATTACAGCTACACAAATAATTAAAAAAAACTTCTCCGTCTGTGTATCATAAAACTAAATTAAAAGGCGGGAAATATCAACAAAATGTGAAATAACTATAAAACACTAAAAGCTAAAGCCATTGAAAAAGAAATCACACATATTTACTCACCCGAAATGGCTGCATTACTTTTCGTCTTCAGTTGGATTACATTGCTTGTAGCAGTTGCAGCGTGGCCTGAAATACCATCAAAAGGTAAGCAATGATTAAATATTATTTATTTTATAGAAAATCTTTTACTTATAGCTACTTTTAAATTATTTACTCTCGGTAGTTGAATTTTGAAACCAGAAAGTGGCAAGAAAATAGCTTGAAATACTCCTACACCAATTCTTCCACGTGTTAGTAAATAAAGGAAAACGGATTTTTATTGAATTTGGGAAAAATAAGTGTAACCACAGAGTAGGCGGACAATGTGACTAGGACCGGCCCTCCTGCATCGCTATATCTACTCTATTGGTACAATACCTTTCATGCTTTTCTCAAAAGTCACTACTTCAATCCTCGCACCATTGTTGTAATCTCTTTTTATTATTCGGTGCACTTTCACACTTCACTAAATTCCAGCTGTCGCGTACGTATTGAAACCCATGCAGCATACGACTAAGAATCAAAAGAAAAAAAAAATAAAAACTATTTATCAAATAGTAAATATAAATGCAGAATCAAAAGCTTAACAACCGAAAAATGCACACCCTTAAGTAACTCGAAAAACAAACAACAGAAAAAGTTCTAAAATGATAAATCTGTAAATCTATACAAACATTGATGGTAAGCGCCTGCAAGTATGCAACATCTGTTAGGTCACATTGGGAATTCTTTCAGACTGCACTATAGGATTTGTTGCCAAGCAGTTGAATGTTTTGGTTGTTTCATTTTTAAGTTATCTTTATGGTGTTGCAGATTTTCATGTAGTTATTTTTGTTGTTGCCACTTCTTGGCTTGTCCTGCTCTTCTTCTTGGTGCCGTAACATGATTATGCTTTCTACTTGCTTGCAGATGTTACATCGTCCTTATGACAATGAACTCTGCCTCTGTGACAACATAAAATTTTGATTTACTGCACTTTCACTCGAAAATGTTTAAGTTCGAATGCATTTGCTGTAGCTAGATTGCATGTAAAGCGTAGAATTTTGGATACCAAAATATTTTGAAGTGAATTTTATAGCTTAAGTGCAATTTTGTGCAGTACAGAGGGTAAGATTAAACTTCAAGGACGATACAAAAGAGTTCATATAAGAAATAGCGTACGGTGTGTGTGACTGTATGAGAAGTTACAAAAAACAAACACTTATCCTTATGTGTAAAAAAAGGAGCAGGTCACTCTAAATGCAGTCTAGCTACTCAGTTGATGAAATTATTGCAGTTTCAGTGAATAAATAAGAAATCATATAGACATTTACAATGCTTATGGCAATTTCCATTTCAACGCTAATTCCAGAGTGTACAGAATTATAAGTAACGGTAAATCATCCATCTAATTTGTTGATTTCGCAGCTCTTGGAACCTTCGGGTTCTGATTAATCTGATCTTAATCCCAATATGCTGATAGTTTGGGAACAAAACATGCATATACCATTATATTGGATTCTTCGCGGTACAAATTGGATGAAAAAAATTGTATTTGTAAGCTTACGTTAAAGTTCTTTTTTAAGGATAATTTTGGAATTTCATAATTAATAACAAATTTTAAATGTTTCACCATTTAATATACATACATAAACTTAATAAATAAAAGCAATAATAATAATAATTAATTTTTAAATTTTACATTGACTTTGAGTAAGACCAATTTATGGAATTAGGCTTATATCGGACGACCTTCGCAAGAAGGGAAATCTCCTCATTTCGGACTCATAAACGAGCTCATAAAGAGTATATAGGCACCCAGTTAGGACTCATTTCTGACTCATTTATAACTCCTATGGTTTGCTGGGAGTATATAATTTTTTTTTTTGGCATGAATTTATAAAAAAAACACAAAATTGTAAACTTTTATAATTTTAATTAATATTGAAATATTCCAAATTTGTTATTAATCCTTCTTAATCGCAATTAATCAAACATTTTAATCGAACTGAAATTTTGATTAATTTGATTAATCCTAGGATTAAATTTGAAGACGAAATAAATCCTCGTCCTTAGCGAAAAAAAATGTAATTCTAATTATATATATATATATATATTTGTTTATTTGTATGCTTATAATTCAGTACAAAGATTTAATCTTATATAACAGCACTGAATAGTATTATAGTCATATTAAAAATAAAAAATATTATGCCAAAAAAATAAATATAATAATAAAATAAAACTAAGACAACAACTTAGATTTAATTTACAATATAAAATATTAAAAAACAGATAACAAAAAGTCAAGAGTTTAAGTTTTAAAGTTAAAAATATAACAGTGATGTTTAACAGTGTTATTTAAAATGTTCATATATTAACTTTTTAAATTGCATTGCGTTGCTGACTAATTGCAAGTAAGGGGGTAATCGATTCCAAATTCGTATAGCGTTTATATAGAAATGTTGATCTGAAAAAGCAGTGTTATGTTCTATTTGAATAATACGGTTTCCTCTTTCTGACCTGAAGAAGTTTAATTTTTGATAAAGATAATGCGGCTGTTGTGTGTATATTATTCTATGAAGGTAAATTACAGTTTTACAATTCAAAAGATTCTCGAAGGTAACACCAAAAATAAGTTTGGAGTAATGAGATATTCGGTCAAATCGACGTATGCCAAATATATATCTTGCAATACCATTAAAAGCCACGTTTAATTTGCGCCTACTGGTTACGTCACAGCTAGAAAACAATTCACAACCATATAGTAACGTCGGTATTAGGTATGATTTAGCCAGAAGCATTCTGACTTCAAGTGGTATGAACCATTGGCTACACCATAAACTTCTTAACATCCCGTATACTTTGCCGGTTGTGATGATAACGTGATCATTCCAGATGATAACGTGATCATTCCTGATTAACTATTCTAAAAATTTTCGATTTTCATAATTAATCAATTAAATTAAGAAAACAGTTTAGTATAATTGAATTTTAATTTTAATCCAGATTTTCTCTAGGGTGAACAACCAATCAATTCGGAATAAGTTGTCTATAGTAGAAGTTTCCCAGTCCCCTAAGTCCAATTGGCACTTACTTATGTACTTATGGATGATACTATAATAACATCTGGGCAGTGGCTTCTTTTGTCAAAATAATCTATGTAATCTGACAGCAGAGGAAGCCGAAGCGAAAGCAAATTAAACACCCGAAGTGTGTGTGCGAATTTTCCTTGCTAAAACTAAGCGTATTTTGAGGCGAAAGAAATTCAATTAAAACAAGTAAGGAAAGGGCTGTCTTCGGCTGTGCCGAAGGCTTTATACCTTTCATGAATGCCAAACCACACTTATCGGAACAATCGATTGTATGGGAGCTACCCGTTATGTTGGCCCGATCTGGCTGATTTTGCCTACATATGTTACATATATAATATGTAGCAAACGTGCAAAGTTTAACGTTCGTAGCTCTTTAACTGCAAAATTGATAGCCCAAAACCCATTTATCGAAACTATCGATTATATGGGAGCTATATGTTATGTTGGTCCGATCTAGGTGATTTTCACTACACACATTACTTATATAGCATGTACTAAACCTGCGAAATTTCGCTCTAATAGCTTTTTAATTGCAAGAGTTAGAGGCCAAAACCCGTTTATCGGAACAATCGATTGTATGGGAGCTATGCGTTGTATCGGTCCAAACTTGCTGGTTCCGACAAATGATTAATCCTATGCAAAATGGCGCCTGCTTGCAAAATTTCATCGAGATATCTCTAAAACTGCGTTCAAACAGACGGACGGACAGACGGACAGACGGACATGGCTAAATCAACTCAGCTCGTCGCCCTGATCATTTCGGTATACTTAATGGTGGGTCTATCTCTTCTTCTTCTCATACTTACAAACATCGGACCAAAGTTATAATACCATTTCATGCTCATGAAAGGTATAATTACTTTTTATCCATTTTATTTTCATTTTTTATAGAAATTCTAGAAAAATTGTCAACATATCAACAATGAGATTAAAATTTGTTTTCCAACAACGATTGTGTTCGCTTGTACGGCTGCTTGTAAATAGCTCATTAGTGCGATAAGTTACCTTAGCGAGTAATCAGCTATAGTTGACGCTTATTATGTCTTAAATGAATACGGAGAATATATTCCAAGTGAATGACAGCAATTTCCAAGTGAATGCATAAGCTTTGTGTAAACACAAACCATCACAACTGAGTGTATGTATGTAAACACCTCTATTATCTTATGTGAATTAAGGAAAAGCAGCGCCTCCTAGTTGTAACGTATTTGTACTGCATTCATAATAAATCTGTGGAAGCTCAGAGATCCCTAGAACTAAAACAAACATTTTAATTAGCATTAAGGAGTGTGAAAGAATTGGGGGAGGGAGTGAAAAATCCAAAAGGCTTTTAGGAAAGGAATAATTTTTTTATTTATTATTCTTCTAACTGAAGACAGTTTATAGTAGTAACGCAGACTGTTGCACTTTTTTCTCGAGGATTGGTTTGGAAATTATTTTAATTTTTTCTTTAATTACAATACAGGGTGCTGTAACTAGTGGTTTGAATATAAATAAATAATTTTATTCAGTACCCGTTTTGCAATTTTTTTTTAAAAAGTGTGACTTTATCAATTTTTTTTTCAAATGTTCATATGTTGCAGAGTCTTGGAGCAACAAAAGGGGCATGCTTTTACTGAAAACGTAGTTCGACATTTGGGATGGTCCCAGACAATACCTTACTAACACATTTTTTTTGTTGCAAATTTTTGTTGAACGTGTTCTGTCTGTTTTATCCATATTCCACATTATCCATATCGATTCCTTTGTAAATCCTCGTTACGTGGGCCAAATACCTTGTATGCTACTACAGCTTGTTATAACAAAAATTCGAAAAACGAAAATTACGAAGTACATACATATGTATGTTATATATAGAGCTACAACCTATTTCTCTGCGTTGAATAATTTACGGTAAACAAAAGACGCGAATTTGAATAATAAATAAAATGCACACACAATTGCTTGGAACAATCGCTGCTACCGACACGATCAAGCGAAAAATCGAACTTTAATTTTCAACAAAAAATAACAGCAAATTTATTATAATTGCCAGTTGGCGATGTCAGACAGCAGTTGGCGCAGTCAATATGTTATTTTGTTGTTATATATACATATGTGCATATGTATATAGTATATGTATGTATGTGTGCACATACACACATTTGGAATTTCAAAAGTGGGAAAATTGGTAATTTTTCATTTTGGCAAAACATGCTGTGGCAACAAAGGCAAACAATGGTAAAAGTTCGAAACAAACAAATGTATATGAGTACATACATATGTAAAATATATATGCATATATTACACACAGGATTGAAGAGTATGATCTCAACAATCCCTACAAACCATGGCCAACCGTGGTAAAGCACTGATTTCACAAATTCACAAATTTTTACTAACGCCGATGCATATTTTTGGAATTTGTTTGACAAAACAACAACAAGTGCCTAAAAGTATGCCGTCCTTTACTGTTCGCATTTGGTTGAGTGTGTCGTATTGTATTCGCTACCCAGAGGGGTCCTTCTAACTCCTATAAGTATGCTACAAAACTAAAATTTACTTTCACCCCTAGGAGTATGCTGCAAACCTGAAAATTTACTTGTGTATATTGAATTTCGGCCCACTGTGGATGAAAATTATTAATCGTGGACAACTCTCTTTAGAAATTAATCACACCAGTTTAATGTATGCGAAACGAAATGTTCTTATAATTTAAACTGAAAACAATATACATATGTAGCTAAAATATCTGACTGCTAAATTTCGCAAACAACGTTCTCTTGTACCCAGGTTTTAAAATAACGTCAACAAAAAGTTGTAAATTTTTTATAACGAAGTTACTCATCGGGAAGTTACTTCACTTACGCAAAATTCCACAAGTATCTTATATTTCTTACATGTCGCTTGTAGTCCATATTATGTTTATTTTGCTGTTCACATTTAAAAATAAATATTGCATAAGCATTTGAAATTTAGCACCAATAAATAATTAAATTTAGATTACAGCAAAAAAAAAATAATTCAGATTCGTTCTCAAAATTTAGCAAAGAAAGTTACCACTCTAACATTTACTTACTTGTTTATACATATAAACATAATATGAACTACAAGCGGCTTGTAATTATACCTTTCATGAACATGAAATGGTATTACAACTTTGGTCCGATGTTTGTAAGTATGAGAAGAAGAAGAGATAGACCCACCATTAAGTATACCGAAATGATCAGGATGATAAGCTGAGTTGATTTAGCCATGTCCGTCTGTCCGTCCGTCCGTCTGTTTGAACGCAAACTAGTCCCTCAGTTTTAGAGATATCTCGATGAAATTTCGCAAGCAGGCGCCATCTTCCACAGGATTAATCATTTGTCGGAACCAGCAAGATCGGACAAATACAACGCATAGCTCCCATACAATCGATTGTTCCGATAAATGGGTTTTGGCCTATAACTCTTGCAATAAAAAAGCTAGGAGAGCGAAATTTTGCAGGTTTAGTACATATTATATTTGTAACCTGTGTACTGAAAATCAACCAGATCGGACCAACAAAACATATAGCTCCCATATAATCGATAGTTTCGATAAATGGGTTTTGGGCTATAAATTTTGCAGGTAAGAAGCTAGGAACGTAAAATTTTGCAAGTTTAGTGCATATTATAAATCTAATGTATGTAGTGAAAATCACCCAGATCGGCCCAACATGACATATAGCTCCCATATAATCGATAGTTTCGATAAATGGGTTTTGGGCTATAGATTTTGAAGTTAAAGAGCTAGGAACGTAAAACTTTGCAGGTTTGCTACATATTATATATGTAACGTATGAAGGGAAAATCAGTCAGATCGGAAGAACATAACATATAGCCCCCATACAATCGATTGTTCCGATAAGTTTGGTTTGGGCTATGTATCTTTAAATTAACAGTTTTGAAGTTTGTACCAATTTTAAGTAAGAATCGGACACGTAAAAAAGTTATGCGTATTCATGAAAGGTATAAAGCCTGTGGCACAGCCGAAGACAGCCCTTTCCTTACTTGTTTTTTTTAAATATTGGTTTCAAAGTGTAAGTGATTGCAAGTACTTGAAAAGAATTAAAAAATCGATTCAAGTACATATTTCAATTATTTTCAAATACTTTGAAGTATTTGCTAAAACTTCAATTATTTTGCAATTACTTGTACTTGTACTTGTATTTGTACTTGAAGGTTTGGAATGAAATGTACTTGTCGTAAGTCGTGCTGGTACTTGATATTTATTATCCAGGTCTAGTCTGGGGATACCTAGTATAACTTTCATTTTTCATTGGCCCAGTTTCCTGAAATACATGGTTAGTTTCAAGACCTAGGTCATGAGAAAGTTAGTAAAAAATGTTAAACTAAATTCCTAATTTCAAACTAATTACAAATTGAGGGTTATTTTTGTGCGTTTCTATGTACTGCACCATGCTACAAAAATTAATGCTGTAGAATGTGGTACTATCTCATAGCTTTTGTCTAAAATTTGAAATTGATCACTTCGTCCACAATTGCAGAGCAAGTTCATTTTCGGGTCTATATGTATATCTCCATGCGGCACTTCCGAACATTTATCCAAGTGAAGTAAACTGTTCATACATATCGCACTCTTTGTTGGAATTGATAATAACATAAATAAAGTCAGTATCAATAATAAACACTTTTTCGTAATGTATTGACTGCATAAAAGCTGTATGAAATTGGTTTGAACTTTGATTGTTATTCAAATATCATTTATGCAAGCAAATATATGAATTGTTTTGATTTTGAATTTTCACTACCCGGGGAGTTTATGTTCTAGTGTTATCGATCATATACATATATACACAGCTGTGAGTTTAAGCAAAAATGTTGGAATAGTTTTGTAATTATTAAAAACATCATTATGAGTACATATATGGAAGTTGAACTTTTTATTTGACTTTTTTTAGCTTAATAACCAATTATCTCAACTTTCTAATATATGTATAATATGAAATTGTTTAAAAAAATTGCTTGCGCCTGCCCAATTTTTCCAATCAAGGGCCACCCTATTTCTACTCGATTATTGAATTTCGTAATTCTATGCCTGGCGATGCCTCATTTTGACGGATGGATGGATTGGCATCACTTAACCGACTTCTCTTCTCCGCCTGAACAGCTGGAAATACATTAGTCAATATACATAAGTTTGTATGTCTCGAAATTGCATAATATTCCTGGAACAACAACCCAATTGTTTTTTTTTTGTTGTTGTAACTTTTCTCTGCCATTATTTTTATACCCAGCGTACTAGTACTAGTACAAGGGTATATTAATTTTGTCCACATAACGGTACTATGTAACGGCACAAAATAATCGAGTTAGATATAGAGTTCCGTATATGAAAGTTCTTAGGTTGAAAAGAGGAATTGATTAAGGCATGTCCGTCCGTCTGTCCGTCTGTCCGTCCGTGTACACGATAACTTGAGTAAAAATTGAGATATTTGCATGAAATTTTGCATACAGGTTACTTTCTGGCCAAGGTAGGTTGCTATTGAAAATGGGCGAAATCGGATGATAACCACGCCCCCTTTTTCGATATCGAAAATTTCGAAAAACGTATAAAACGGGTTAATTCAATATCAGAAGCAGCTACAATGATAAAATTTGCAATATGTATTGATTTATATGTTCTTAGGCGGATTTTACCAAATTTTTTGAAAAGGGGCGTGGCACCGCCCCCATATATTTGAAGAAATTTTAAAATTTTGACTCCTAATAACTTGAGAACAGTTTATGCTAGTATAACGAAATTTTGTAGAGGGCATACTATTGTTGTGTTAAATTCAGATATAGAAAATAAACGAAATCGCTTGGCGACCACGCCTACTTTTTTATAAAAGTTATATTGAAAGGAGGTGGAAATATTGAAAAGTCCATATCTAATTAACTGATACCGCTATAATAATATAATTTTGTACATACATCAATTTTCATATTCTTTACATTATTTTTGCAAAATTTTTGAGTCAAGCAATTTTCAAATTCGACTGCTAATAACTTCAGAACGATCTGAGATAGGTTTACGAAACTAGGTTCCAGGTATGTTATGTTTATGTAGAGTACTACCACAGAAAATAAGAAAAATCGGTGAACGACCACGCCCCTTTTTGGACTAAAGTTCTCTAAACGAGAGTTAGGAAACCGGAATATGCAATATCTGTTTAACTGATACAGATATAATGCTAAAATTTAGTACACTCATTCACCTGATGATGTTATTTGTGATGTTTAAAGGTTTTTTGGTAATATTTTGGAAAATGGGCGTGGCAGCGCCCACAAGTGAATAAACAAAATATCAACATTTCACTATTAACAAGCCACTGTGAAAGTATCATAAAGATCTGCAATGAAAACTGATCTTCAATAGGGACAAACAACATAATAAAATCCGTGGGCGTGCCACCACCCACTTTTTTAAAATTATGTAAATATTGATTAATGGACACATATATCCGTACATCGAAAAATTTCACAAAATACGTTAAAAGTTATGGGCATGGCACGCCTTCTTTTCCAAAGTTATATATAGGACATGGTATAACCCTTGAAAAGATCGATTCAGTACTTTTGGCTCATGTAAGCGGTTAAAGCTTTATAAGCAAGGAGCGTGGCCGCTCCCACCAAATTCGCTATTGTTTAGGCTCGGCATAGATTGGTTTTTAAAATGGGCGAAATCGGATGAAAACCACGCCCCCTTTTTCTAAAAACTAACGCTGGGTATTTAATGTTCGGTTCACCCGAACTTAGACTTCCTTACTTGTTTATACATATAGATATTAAATCACATCTTGAAATATGAAATGGTGGCACATCTAACATTGTAAATTTAAATTTGGCACTTTTAATGATTCAGAAAATTAAAAATTGACTTTCCTGTAGCTTCTTTGATGTTGACATTAAATTTTTAACTTCAGCTGCGTTTGGTTTTACTACAAAGACAATGTGCGCAAGTCATCTTGTGGCTCTTATTAGAGGTATTATTTAGTCTAGAGCAAAATTTATTTTCGAAAGAAACGCATATCTCTTTGATATTATCTATTAATATAGCAATATTAATATGTCCTCTATAGAGAGACTCCCATATAAATTATTGCCCTATAACAGCAGTCAAAAGAAAGCCAAAGGCATATGCAATAAATAAATATAAATATACAATAGCAAGCACACCCTCTAGGAAATATGGCCTTAAAATACTTTGGCAGTGAAAAGTGTGAAAAATTAGAATACATAACTACCATGGTGGAGAATGTCATGGAAGATCTTGTAGTTCTGCTTGTTGATGAGCTCGTTGATGAACTCATAACAGTCCTTAACAATCTGCCAGCCATGATAAAGTATTTGTTGTATTAGTACTCCGATTGACCTTTTCTGATAATTGATTGCTCAACTCAGAGAGTGAGACAGAGATAACTAACTGGGATTCACCTTCCATCACATTTCATAGTAGAAAGTATAAAATAATTCTCTGAGAGTTCATGGGGAGTATAAAACAGAGCATTGGTATTTTGCAATGGTTTTAAAGTTGTTGTTTTGGTAATTTTTCGCCGCTGTCTACTTTCTCATATGTATGTATATATGTATGTATGTATGTATCTGTATATGAATGCTTTGGAATCATTTATGTTGCGTATACGCCACAGCAGTATGTCCGCCTGTCAGCCGCAAGCGTACATATGGGCATTTCCACGGTAACGGACGCGACATTTGCACGCTTTTAAGTGCGTCCGAAACAATGAAGACAAAGTAAAAGTTTACATTTGTTGATATTGTTTTAAAGGGCTGACGGAGTGCTATAGTTTAATATATACGGGGAGGATCTTTTACGAATAAGTGCGTAGTTATAAGCAATTATAAAGTGATACGGACGCGACAAAAAATAGAAGTTTTTTTGAGGCGCATTCATAAATATATAAAATTTAGCAAATTACGGATTTTTATGTATATACAATATACATGTTAATAAATGCGAACAGATGACTGATATTCGTAGGTTTATGAAATGTGATAATTTTCTCTTAGTTTTTTTTAATTGAGTATAGAAGAGATACGGACGCGACATAACGGACGCGACAAAATTTTCCATGAGTTAAGAAATAGAATTTTTTTTATTTGAACACTTCAATTTTATTGAAAATAAAACCTCAAGTAACATTATAGTAAAAACGACTTACAAAATTAAGAAGAAAGTTATTAGTTTTTAGTATGGTCTATTTTAATTTTTTTCTTTATTGAATAGGCGGTCCGAGCAACTTCAATAAATTTAAATTTTTTTTATTTTTCTCTCTATATTTCATTGCTATTGCTTTTCTTGTTTCTTTTGCCGTTTTTGCCATCTATAAAATTTAACTCTTGTTCAATTTCTACGAATTTATTTAATATTTAAGGTTTGTGGTAACGGACGCGACGAATTTCAAACACCGATAAATTTTATTAATCGCTTTTGCCGAGAGTCAATGGCTACTTTTCTTAAGTGAAATAATTTATTTGCTTAAAGTCTGAAAGCAATTTACACTTCAACACTTTTTGCACTAATGAGAACAATAAATGCTGTTTTTCGGTAACGGACGCGACATGCGAATGTAAGCAGAAGTAATCAAAAAAAAACTACCGTTATTCGATCTCCACTAAGTCTGTCTGCTTGTTAAACATTATGTTACTATGAGTAGAAGACTTTTAAATTATAAAAACATCATAGTATTACTTTGAATAAGGGAATATAACACGGAAATAAAATAGGTATATTTGGTCAAAAGAGTTAGATTTTTGTACATTTTGTATACTCGTTGTATATTTCGGCTCAAAATTAAAAGAAAATAAAAATTTTTTTATATCTATAAAGTAAAAACATTTGAGATTTATTATTCATCAACAAAAAGTTTTCAGGAACAGTTTGAGTTTTGCACTCGTGGTTGACCTTTTTGTGAAAATGCCCATATGTATGTATATTTATCTAGAATTACCTCCGCAAGCCAATAAATTAATTGTAATTTATAAGAAGTGAAGAGCTAGTGAAATATTGCCTACTTATATTGAAGAACCCATTACGAATTAAAAAAAAAAAAATTTATGTACCTACTTTGGGATGTTTTTTATTCAGCTACAGCATACAACATTCATGTATACATACATACATATGTATGTATGTATGTGTGTGCTTTATAGATGTTGATAGTCCTCAAATTACCGTTTTTCAATTGTCACAGTATGTTGCTATGTTTTTTTTGGTATTGGAAATTTTTGTCTAAACAAGTGTGAATAAAGTTTCTAAAAATTGTCGTTTTGGAAATATTTGAAAAATTATCATAGTAGCTTATACCTACACTGTAAAAAATTGTACATGATACTTAACATTTTTTTGATAAAAGTAAAATGTTTAACTGGCTTACCAAGCTTTAAAAATAGATGTTTTCGAAAGATTTATTTAATATATTTATACATACATATATGTAGTTATAGCATATCTGAAAATTAGAACTTCTATTTAATTTTTATACCCAGCGTACTAGTACTAGTACAAGGGTATTATAATTTTGTCCAGATAACGGTACTTTGTAACGGCGCAAAATAATCGAGTTAGATATAGAGTTCCATATATGAAAGTTCTTAGGTTGAAAAGAGAAATTGATTAAGGCATGTCCGTCCGTCTGTCCGTCCTTGTACACGATAACTTGAGTAAAAATTGAGACATTTGCATGAAATTTTGCATACAGGTTACTTTCTGGCCAAGGTAGGTTGCTATTGAAAATGGACGAAATCGGATGTTAACCACGCCCCCTATTTCGATATCGAAAATTTCGAAAATCACATAAATTAACATAAGTTGAGTAAAAATTTAGATATTCGCATGAAATTTGGTACACAGGTTACTTTCAGTCAGGTTGATGTTTAAAGTGGGCGAAATCGGATGATAACCACGCCCGCTTTTTGATATAGAAAATTTCAAATAAGATTCTAGGGCCTATATCATTGCCAAGTCATGGTATTAGTATCTCGTTCTGAAAACTAACGCTGGGTATTTAATGTTCGGTTCACTCGAACTTAGAATTCCTTACTTGTTTTGTTTTTTAATTTTTCAAATATGCATTTACTTAAAAATTAGAGTTTTTAGATATGTTATATAAATTCAATACACATTTTTAAAAAAAATCTGTATTTTAAACGCTTGTTTTTTGAAGTGTTTTTTTAGTTTAAAATTTTATTTTTATCAAAACTATTTTATCAAAATAACATTTTCGGTGTATTATAAAATTTTAAGAGTGTATATTTTCGAAACCTGATTCAAATAACTCTCTAATGGTACAATTCGTTATTGACATCAAATATTTCGATACCTTGGCACCCGCACAATTTACAAAAATGCATTTTCTAAAAAAGTGGTTGTGCTTGTATGAGTAAAATGTAGGTATGTATGTATGTACATGCAACATGCCATCAAAATCTAAAGAGTCGTGCTCTTTTTCCAGGCACACCATACTGTCGTATGAATATTTCATTCTGAAAGCTAATTTAAGCAGTCAGTTCACCAAAAAATGGCATAATAAATTTACGCGAATTTAAATTTGCTTTAAATGAGCCTCGACCGCGCCAAATTGACAACATCCAAATACACACTAACAGAAATGTACATACACTTTTTATGCACAAACATACATACGTACATACATGCATACATATCTGACTGCGTGCTTACTTGTGCGTGGAAGCGTGGCTGACAATTTTGCGGTTATGAGTTCATATAAAAGGCACATACTTTTATACGCAAATTTACTTACATATATCAATTTAAGTACTTGAATTTTTAAATATGTTTATGTAAATATGTGAACTGAATAACGGCACGCCCCACAGTGCGATACTAAAGAATAATTTATACTCATATATTTTGCGCTATTTTTTTTTTAAATAAAATATTCTTGAATCTATACATATAAGCAAAATGGCAACAGGTCGATGTATGTACATTGAAGATATTCCAGAAAAACTGATAGGAGAGGTCATTATCGGACCAACGGAACCCAAATCTACAATTTTCTGTCTGTTTGATTGTCCGGGCATCACCAAAAGCATTCCATTCCATACCATTCTTCACTCAATGTCTTACTTAAAATTAAGGATAAATTTCATTTGGACATCTCATCCAGTTCCCGAGTTATTGACCAAAATCTGGGCCCAGGGTGACCAAACATTTGGTTTATTTTCCCATTATGCCCACTACAAAAACCCAAAATTAGTTTTTCCAACGCTCAAGATAGCAAAATGAAATTCAGTACATATAAAATTAGCGAAATCGGGTAAGGTCCACGCCTAATTTTATACGAAATATTTTGAAAAGGATCATAGATATATTGAATATGCAATAACTTTGCTTAAACTAGCTGTATATCATTTCCATTCCACGTCTAAAGTGTTCGTGGGCAAAGAAAGTCGAATGCACAAAATTTTTGAAAAATGGGAGTGGCCGCGCCCCTTTATAGTGGATTAACCCACAAAACTTTCCATGCCATAACTCCGGGAAAAATTGATTTATTGAAACGATATTTGGAGAAAGTGTTCAACATATATAGCTAACTCTTTGCTGTAAAAATAAACAAAGTTGGTTAACGGACACGCCCACTTTTAGAACACAGCTCTCAAAAATTTCTTCGTAATATTAAAATCGCGATATTTCCATAATTGTATAAGTTATATAAATAAGATTTCACACACATAATAAGCTTTTTAAGCAAAACTAAGCTGTAAAAAAATGTTGTGGATTTTGTTAAGGTAGGAGTGGCGCCGCCTACTTTTCAGCAAAAAATTTCTGTTATTTTCAAAAGCGATTGCTTGCAATTTAAATTAGGTATTTCAGTGAAAGTTAGTGAGATGCTTTCCAATAGTACGTTGTATACTCCTGCCAAAAATTACGCAAATCGAATAACAAACAAGCAAGATTTACGGGCAAGTAGTTAGCACCCTACTACCTTTTTATACCCAGCGTACTAGTACTAGTTTTTATTAATTTTTTTATTTTCATACCTTTCATGGACATGGGGAAAGTTATATGTTTATATTTTGTTATTTAGTGATCATTTAATTTACCACTCAGAACAGAAGTATTTTTTATCGAAAACAATCAGTTGCCTTTATAACAACTTTTCCGGTATCAAAATAGACCTGAGTAAATTGGGATACCAAAACAGATCACTACTAGGTATTTTATGTTCGGTTCCACCCGAACTTGGACTTCCATACTATCTTATAAATTATACAGTATATAAATGTGTTAGTGCGTATTTGCAAGTTATGAATACGAGTTATTTCAAATTAATGAAGCTTATTTCATATAAAAACAATTAAGCCATGGGCTGTCAACAGATTTGCTGAAGGAACTTTGATGAATACGAACCTTACTTGCAATTGGTACAAACTCTTCAAAACTACTAATTTAAAGATACATTATCCAAAAACCATTTATTGGAACAATCAATTATATGACAGCTATTCATTGTATTGGGCGATCTTGCTGGTTCCCTGAAATTATTAATAGGTATATTACAGAAATCAACTCAGCTCTTTGCCCTGATCATTTCGGTATACTTATAAAAAAAACACCCTATATATACTCTATCTCTTCCTTTTCTCTCTCTTACATAGGGCCAAAGTTAAAATACCATCTCATGTTCATGAAAGATATATGTAATTATAACATTAAGTGGCTAATAGTGAAAGATATCCCATTCTAATATAGTACAAAAATTTCATCATCTAAAATTCGATTGTACATTTCATATAAAAATATAGTGGTTCTTTCATACTAATCTTTTAAATTAGACGGCGTAAGTCACAGGGCAGTTACCCTGCATATATCTAATATATAAAATTCTCGTTTCACAGTTTTCGTTGCCATACTCCTTCGAAACGGCTTGACCGATTCTCACGAAATTTTGTGAGCGTATTTAGTAGGTGTGAGAATCGGCCGTAATCTATTTGTCATTATTCCGGGAAGTGGACCAGGGACCGAAATATTCCAACATTTTTATTTATCGTGCGATTTTTGTAATAAATTTGGGCAGAACATCGTCTGCCGGGTCCTTCTGGTGTGTATATATATGTATTATAATAGATTATAACTAGACAGCTGAAATTTGGTTTCCTTGTTTCAGTTCTTAATTTTTATTTCGTGGAGTTACTCATTCATATCAAATTACTTTCAGCGAGTCACTCACCACATTTCATTTTAGTTCAAGCGTGAAATAAGTTCAACTGCCACTCTTCAACTCACGCGTGCCATTAACATTTTTTTAAATGTCAATATTGCTAATGTTATACTATAGTATACATTTTAACATTTAATTTATTTAACACGTATGCACATTTATATAGTTTTATAGACATTTCACTAGAATTCACTTATATGTATGTCTCATATTGTACAGCGTAGACGGGTCAATTGCGGGTAAATTGAGGGTTTATACAATCTATTGACCGATAATCATATTCAAATTAAAATAGAGTTTTATCTACTGAAACATGACTCTACAATAAACACTGTGTTGGATACACTGGACTTAATCCAAAATAATAAAGACTACTGGCAACCTTGGATACAAGCCACAATATTTTTGACAGCAACTCAATTTAACGACGAGTTGCAACACGAAGATGAGCCGAAGCGAACGTGCCTGAGCGTTCTTGACATTAATTAACTTTTCATATTAAATACATTTATATTACTTAAGTTTATATTCAATTTTGGAATTTAATAAACATTGATTTATATTGTTTGCATTAAACATAAACGCGTGTACATCACATTCACAACACACTGTTTCATGTCTGCTTAGTCAACTTAAAATACCTTTTTTAAAAATTTAATTTTAAAATTACGAAATCGGCTTGCTTCGCCCATTGCTCAGATATACTATGGTCCGTGAATAACAAAACATTGCCAAACATAATCAACTTCTTCATACCACCAACAAATTTAATTTTTTTTTCATATCGAGACCCTGGTAATTTTTGTTTAGCTAAAATGTCTGCTTGATGTGACTATGATTGACCAATTTTTTGTTAAGGCGCTGCCTAATAAAGCACACGTGTAGTCCCTACATAGCTATAGCTGGTTCTATTCGGAACACCAACGCTTAGAGTACTAAGAAAAGAAAAAACTTGCTCCTCAAACATCAACATTTGCATCTTATTTAACTGTAAATGGCGCGTATAGTTTGATTTTCAACTAATTAACTAACTAAAGCTAAACCTTTTGCTAGTCTGTATTTTACGCTCCTGACAATTTTTTCGCAATAAGTTTCAAAGAATAGTGCCTTTTTCTGAATCCCAACCTTAAAACATAACGCATTCCAGTGAATCCGCAATTCTGCAGTGCAAGCAACGAAATTAAAAGAAAGGTGTGGGGCGTATTGCAACCAGCAGTGGGTGTAAGCTATAACCATAGGGCATCTAAATAAAAATTTCCGGAGTTTTGCCCCACGTTTTTTCATTGCTCCTCTACGCTGTATTTTATTCAGCAACGTTCAAACTTTTCTCCACTTTTCATATTTTAAACTGTTTTGTTAAGTTTTTGTTTTCCTTTTTCGTTGTGTCGCTTTGTCATGTTTTTGTACTCATTTTCACACCATTTTCTTGGCCCTTTTAACTCTTCTTTCCTCTCGACGTGTCCCTAACTCAACGACCTCGGTGCACTTCAGAAATGTAGCGAGCAATAACAAAACAAAAAAAACTAAATATTGTACGTACATACTTGGCCTGAGTGTACGAGTATGGAGTAGCAGCAGGTGGAATTGTTGCTGGGTGTGGGACCGTAACTTATTGTCGACTTGTTATTATGTTTGTTGTTGGTGTGTAATATGGCACCCATAAACTTTTCTTCAAGTTCCCTTGTTAGCATTATTAATGCTGATGGCATTGTTGTTGTTGTAAATATTATTGTTATTTTTGTTTTCTTGTTTGCAAGCGTAGTCGCCATCGGTAACGTCCTTTGGTGACATCGTTGTTTTCAGGTGTTTTTCCACTTTTGTTTTTGCACCAGCCACTTATTGTTCTGCAGCATATTTTTCTTGTCCATTTTTAGTTTTGTGATTCGTTCACGTTAACTTGTTTGTTTTTATTATGTTATAGTAGTATATGTATACGGGAATATTGCGTAGCCGAAACTGTTTTGTTTCCTTGTGGGTTGTAGTATGTACACAATCTGGTTTAATGTTCCCGCGTTTGGATTATCGTTCCTAACTTTTTCCTAGATTTCATTCAAATTCAAATTTGGATTTGGAACTTCACAGCACATGAAGACAAGCTAAAGAGATATGTACGAGAAGGGGAACGAAGGAGAATTAAGAAAATTCGTACGTGTTTTCTCATGATCATGTGTATCTCTTGGACCCTGCTGTTCCTCAAATGTAGAATATTGCGCCTTTGATGATACGATTCAGTCAAAACCAATGCACGTTCTGACGGCAATATGTATCGTATGCGGCACAGGGAAGTGTGGCGCACCCACAGGGAAGCGAATAAATGAAAGAACAGCAAAACCTTCATTGCCATCACCACAACAGAAGTTTGAGATGCCATTCGGAACTCTAAATGCTCAAAATATATAGGTCAAGAGATCGGAAGTATAAACAGTCGTGCTTGCCTTTGTCCCAGTTAGTCAATCCAGTATTAGCTGCTTGTTTTCCAAGTTACGCATGTTTTGGCCAGCCCCCAGAAAGCATCTGAACTTGGCTCATGAAATAGTAAGAATCAGTAAGAGATAAATATCATCAGACGCAGCGTACTATCCTTTTCTTCCTCCGGTAATTTATATCTAAAGAAGAGTTTATAAGGGAGCTTGCAGAAGTACACTAAAGCGGTGGTTAGTAGAAGCGGAAAGTGGAAAACCAGGTACGATCAAACCGACATAGTCGGCTCCACCTTGGATTAAATGGATCCATATATGTGACCCGAACTCAGCAAAAGCCAATTCCTTGTTTGTTGGTGGCAATGGATAAAACGCTAAAGGGCATATGTATGTACACTTGGGTGGGCTTAATGGGTCTCAGTGAAGACAAGGGTGGATATAGTTTGCGTGGCTATGTAGAACAGGTCAGCTACTCTGTTGACTAGACTCAGCTGCAAGGGCTACATTACTTCGTTGTTGTTGTTTTTATGGGAAAAACTCTAGTCCAGTTTGGGGGGGTTATGTTGGTAGTGACAGTCACTGTTTCCTCTCCTTTGGTAAAGAAGACGAAGGTTAATAATGAGGCACAAGAGACGTCACATTCATAGATCAACCTTAAAGTTGCAAGTGGGTCTTACTTCGAGCCTACTTTAACTCTAACCCTCAGGAGCATATTAGATCCCTTGGTACTTGAAATTGTAGACCTTAACAAAACGAAGAAGCGACTTCGCTTATGCTTCTTAAAGTAAAAGATTTGTGCTTAATGTTGTACTAACTTCTAGTTTCGGAACGAAGTTTATTTATTTAAAGTTAGTTTTGGAGTTTAAAAGGAAACATTTCATTATAAGTATTCCTTTGCAAGAATATAATCACTCGCATTATATAAACGTGTACATATGTATATTTGTGTGTATATCCACACAATCACATGCAAACTATAATAAACCCAACTTTTATTACCAACATCCTGCCGTTTCCACTTTGTAGCTTCCTGACGGACGTTCCACTCAATATGTGCCATGATTGCTCTTAAATTTGTTTGTAGTCGTGCCTGTGGCAAGCGCCATTAAAGATCCTTTTGTTTGTGGTAAACTCGTACTTGAAAGAGAAAAAGTCGAATACAAAACTGCTGACATGAAATGATGAAATGAAGAATGCGAGAGCGACGGCAAGCGCAGGAAAGATATGCAGAGGTAGATTATGAACGAAATCACTTAAGTAAATGCAACAATGCAGGCAAAAATTGTATTTAAATTTATTATTATTGTTACTTATATAGTTTTCATTTTTATTTTTATTTTATGCTTAAATACAACAACAGTAAAAAGCACTCAACCATATTATTTGGCAGTACCTACTCCACTACACAACCTCCTCTGTATGAATATTTGAATGTATGTATGTATGTATGTACTTCATCATTTTCACTATTATTTTATTTTGCTTATGGTCTGTAAAGCATGCAACTAAATGGCCTTTGCCGTTGTTTGCTCGTATAACGACGCATTTACAAAAATTTATGAAAAAAAGTTTCAACATACATACCTACCTGTATAATAAATATACTGCGTTATCTAAAAGCTTTTCATATACTACAATTTTTATATTTTTTTGGCAGCCACTTCAAGGGAAGTCTAATGGCTTTTCAAGGTGAATAAAAAAGTGGAGGGATGTTTGCATTTTGTGGGAGTGAAAAAATTTAAAAATTTCTGACATCAAGCTTAAAGCTATTTTAAATTATTTTAAATTATGTTTAAAGCTGGCCGGCCATTTCCATACCCATTGAACTTTCAAGGACAATATTTCTTACGTATTAAAGTGCTGATTTTAATTACTACTATAAGCAATTTCGTTTGAATATTTTTCTTCTACAAGACTGTCTTTCAAATATTTGGAGAATCTACATAAGAATAAAAATTGAATAGTGTTGTCATGCATCCTTCCAGCTTCACATAAACTTTTGAGGTATATCAATGCTGGTTTATATTTTTTAGAACTGAGCTGATACAGTATAGCTACATACATTAACCCATAAAAGAGTTTAGAATGGTCTTAAAAAAGTACCAACAAGTTTTATAAAGTAAATTTTTCTGTCTATAAAAAATCATTGTGAGCAAAACATTGTGCATTCACCTCGCATTTTACCATACAAATGTCCATCAAAGGTTAGAATAGACATGCGAATAATTTCGCCTTGTTTAAAGTATGCTTGAATTATATGTTAGAGCATTTATTTTCTTTTTTTTCACAGACGGCAGCGCGTTAGTCACTTAGCAATCCATTTAGTAGTTCTTTCCTGTGGTCAGCCTTAATTGGCTCAACTTTTTGACATCCCCAACCAATGTCATTGCTCACAACCGGGACCTCGTTTAAATAACTCGAAGTAATTTGTTATTCATAACTTTGGAAATACATACTTACATTTACTTTTATATATGTATGTATGTACAAATGCATATAGGAGATAGGGATGCCACGGAAATGCTATTACGAAAGCTCGGAAGATTCGATTGATTTAGAGTCTTGAGTTGAACTTGTACGGCAATGTCGATAAGGAGGAACAAAGGTTTCACATCGTGCAACTCCCCAGATAGCCTGGTTTTAGTATAATTTCTTTACTGAATGAATATTGAAAGTTTTTTGAAATTTATGCCTGTTTTAAATTATTCATATACTTAATGATGCTTTTTTCTAGATTCAGGTATTTAAAATTCATTTATAAAAATATTGCCTACACATTGCACATGCCTCATACTGCCACTTCCGCATTCGGTTTCCACTTCAACTCCGTTTGATAAAATTTTGAAATACCCGATTGATATTTCAGTTTTTCTAAACTCACTCTACTTATATTTCGTACGTACATACATATGTATTTATAAGTATAATTACGAAGGCAGCAAAATAAACAAAGAAATAAAAAAGTTTGGAAACTTTTTTGGACAATAATTTTTATGGTTTGTTTGAAATAAAATAACTTTCAAAGCCAAACATTAAGGACTAAATGGCTGCCTCAGGTATTCAAATTTGTACCGCATAAAAAAGTTGACAACAATGTGAACAGGTGAAACTGTTGGGTAAAGTAAATACTTAGAATACCCGCTAGGACAGTTTCCATGGAAGATTTATTTATTTCCCTAAAACTTAATGTATAAAATGACAGGATACCTAATTGATACCTTTTGCGCATATTAGATAAAGCAAACCATAGAATATACCAAGTATAATTCTCATAAGAGTACAAATAGTTGAGAACAGACTGTTTCAGAGCCCGAGCGATTTCAAAGTTTCTTTCATTATATTTTGCAATTATTTTACTAGCTAGGAAAACGATGGAACAAACATTGAAATCAACGTGCTACCGAAATCCATAAATTAAATTTGTTTTTCCAAGAAAAAAACTTTCGATACCTTAGAACATGTAAAGAAAATAAAAATCAACTTATTTGCCTACTATGTACAAAGAAACAGCGGATCTAGCTGTACAGCTATGCCCTTTCCAAACCAATATCGATGGGGAACTTCCTAACAGACCAATATAATTCATAAAAAGCAATGAAAATGTGTTCAGCACATTTGATCCTTAGTCGATTAGAGCAGAGTAGAGCAAATTTTTCACACCACTTCAAAATAGAAAGTTATCATCTATCTTTTCCAGGAGGGTTTGTTTGTATAATGGTACAAACATACCTTTGTATTTGCATATCAGAACTTTATTTTTTATATCCTCGAGCTCTAATATTTAAACTTTTTTCGTTCTTGTTTTCTCTCGAGAACCTTGCTCACTTTGACTAATCGACAATGTAAACATGCTGTGGCAATTTATTTTGCTTTACATATATAAAACAAAATAGTAAAGTGACTATCTCAGGAGATGGGGGCAGCGAATAATAAATGTGAAAAAGGTAGAAACTCTTAAGAGTGGCTTATAGGAATTATCGATAATGACTGCGATGAATCAACAAAATAATCGAAGTCAACAAAATTAGTGAGCAACCAGTAAATAGCTTATTGGAAATGTGTCAGTGAACATGCGTAAGCAGGCACGAACATTAATAAGTTAACAGTGAGTAAACAAAAGTAAATAAAAATATATCAAAATGACAAAAGTTAACTCATTAAGAGAACCAAATAATGACTTTAGTTGGTAGATGGATGAAATTAAATAAATATAAATAAAATGTGTATTTGATATATCGTCGGTCCCTTTTTATACCCAGCGTACTAGTACTAGTACAAGGGTATTATAATTTTGTCCACATAACGGTACTATGTAACGGCGCAAAATAATCGAGTTAGATATAGAGTTCCATATATGAAAGTTCTTAGGTTGAAAAGGGGAATTGATTAAGGCTTGTCCGTCCGTCCGTGTACACGATAACTTGAGTAAAAATTGCATTAAATTTTGCATACAGGTTACTTTATGGCCAAGTTAGGTTGCTATTGAAAATGGACGAAATCGGATGATAACCACGCCCCCTTTTTCGATATCGAAAATCACATAAAGTAACCTGATACTTTCTGGCCAAGGCAGGTTGGTGTTTAAAATGGGCGAAATCGGATGATAACCACGCCCACTTTTTGGATATAGAAAATTTCAAATAAGATTCTAGGGCCTATATCATTGCCAAATCATGGTATTTGTATCTCGTTCTGAAAACTAACGCTGGGTATTTAATGTTCGGTTCACCCGAACTTAGACTTCCTTGCTTGTTCTAATTACTCTGCTCTGTTATCTCTGGTCTGCATTAATAGGGAAGCAAATTGTTGTTGCGTTGCACGTGACGTAACATCGAAGACCTGCTATTTATAAGCTACATACAGACATACATATGTCACATTTACAAAAAAAAAACAATTATTATATGTGAACAATTTCTTTTGAGATTTTGAAATCCGACATAACAGTGAAGTCTGCTTTTACGTTTACGAGGACTTCAACCAGCTACATTATCTCCATTAAAAGATCGGAATTCCAAGTGCATGCCCTCACATGGTGACAAGTGCAGAGACTTGAACGACAAAACCCGAAGCAAGTTGTTTTGTTGTTTTAGTAGTAGTATTTCCCCTTAAATAGTAAGGGATGTGTGCCAGAAGACATTCCCTTCAACAATTTTTTTTATTCTATTCAATCTTATTGCAAGCACAGTATATCTACCCACATCTAAGCAAAATTTACTTATCGTCGGCTAATGGAAATTGTCGGTTTTATTTAATCTACTGCAACACACCCAGTCATTAACACCTTGACACCAGGTCACTGTAATTTCACTACATAAAACAATAACAAATTACAGGCTTTCACAAAAATGTTGGGCTGCAACATATCATTTTACCATTGTACATAGTAAACAGACATGCATGCTTATAGTTAAGTCATGAGGGAAGGGGTGAAAAAGGGAGAAAATTTATTTATTTTATTTTATTTGAATTTGATAATTTTTTGACTTATGCTCCTTGAGTTTTGTATACGTTTCAAGTTTATCGAGATCTGACCGGAAAGTAGAAAGCAACTCCTTTTTCCCAAGGATGGTTTGAAAATATGTATTAACAAGATTCTACAAATATAATTACTTATTGTTCATAAACTTGATTTCACACTTAAAAAACAAGAAGTGTCCTTCATGCAAGTATTGTGCGCGCTTCGAGTGGGCGTTTCAAAAGCCACAAGTGACTTTTTGGCCCCCTGCTGGAACAAGATATTTGTCGACAATTAAATGTAATTTTAAATGTTTTCTGTACCATAAGACCAATTAAGTTTTTGTATCCAAACATAGAGACGGCACAGTTGTATACAGGGGCGGACTTCGAAGCTTGAGGATGCGTGCCCAGTGGTTGCGTAGACTTTCAATCATTTTGTCAATATTTGCAGATATTTAAATAGCCAGATTATTAATTCCAAGTAATCATAAATACTATGTACAGATATGTTTCAAAAAGAGAGCTCTGTCATTGAAATGTCTTTCGGCCTTCATCTATAACAACTCCAAACTCTTATAAAATACTGTCATCGCATAGTCCAGGTCGACAGTATTCGAGCTCTAAGAAGCCTTGTAACAGCGTCTTATCTTTTAATTGAAACACGGAAATCTTCAGTGCATAATGACTACTCTTGCATGGCTAGTAACGAGTTCGGCCCGCACTCAACAAAATCGAGGGTGCCAAAAGTGGAAAAGCCTTTTGAAAATTTCCTTTTTTGCTGATATTTTCATTACCTGGAATTTCTTTTAAATCAAGTTGGTTTCAATTAGAAAATGCTTTGTAAAACAACTTAAAAGAATAAACCGTTTTGGACCTCGGCATTGAAGGGGTCTATAACACCATTGGCCCCTAAGTAAATCCGCAACTGTTTGTTCAAATAACTTTTTACTGTCTATGGACGATAGACGCAGAGTTGGCTCAAAACTCAAACAAGTTGTCAATTATAAGGTTAATCACAAAGTGACCTTTCACCCCCAAGCTGCACTCTGTTAGCCAACTTCTGCTTCTCCCCATTTAAGTTTTATTTGTTGTATCTTTAATACTAATCGTGTCATGCAACATTGTAATTGCCACTGTCGTTGTCATTTCCGTTAAACATAAAAAGACACAAATAGACACACAAAAAATACATGTGTCAAAATAAAAAAGGGAAATGTGTATTCTGAGTAAGAGCATTGACGTTAAATTTGACAACGAGACGACATTCACCAAGACCAAGTCCACCACATATTAACCACAAAGACGCAGCCACTAAAAGTGCGACAACGTTCTATCCAACTAAATATTTGGCGGCCACAGTACGATCGACTACAAAGCCACTGTTGATAGCAGTTCTTTGTGACGTTAGGCAACACCACCACATACATACATACATAACTACGTTTGAGACGACATGTGTCAGCGAAATGAAGTTGTAAAAACCAAGTTGCATGCAGCTAATCGACATTGACGTAAAACTGCTGAATTCCTCAAAAGTGCTCATTAGGGTGTGAAGTGTTGGTATGCGATATATTTTTACTGTTATAGAAAGCAAAAGTCAAATCTTCTTGCAATAGGAACTAATAACTTGCTTTGAGCCCATATCGAAAACTTAAATCACACTTAAGACAAGTGCGTAGGTCAAAGCCAGTTTTGCTTAGGTCAAAGCCCGTTTTGCTTAGATATTTCAACACATTTTGTATTTCATAGATGCTCCGTCAAAGTAAGTAGTAAAGTAAATTTTGTATAGAATTAATATTTTATTTTTGACTTAAAAAAGAGAGAAACAAAGCCTTCACCTAAAGCCATCGAACCCTGTGTTCCTAAGATCCGCATGCAATCCTGTCTATCGCTTTTAAAGCTAATTTATGTATTGAACTATAACGCTTTTACTATTTATCTTGTAAGTTACCATGAGGATTATTAGCTCTTTCGGTCATTTGTTTTAATATTTCCTTTGTAAAACATCACTTTTTGTAAAACGGAAGCTTTTTGTCATTCATGAACACGTATTTTTGACGACTAATTTAGCTAAATTTACAATTTAAAATATATGATAAATTATTACAATTACGGCATTTAAAGTTAAATGCTTATACAAAAGTGCGGTATAGGGATGATGCCGAATAAGCTGCAGCTAAAGGGCCCGACTGTAGAAGTGAGACTAAGACAATGTTTGGAGATAATAACACCAAACGTTGCAATAATCGGTATATCGGAGAAATATTTTAGAATCCTATAGGTGTTGTCACAATCCTTTGTGGGATCAATATTTCCAACATCACAGTGCAAGCACTTGGTCATATACGATTTACATATATCTTCTATATCGACAGCCACACTGCAAAACCCTGTATGTTCAAAACCAAAAAGTTTTCAGGAGAGGGAAAAAACTGTAATAATTATAACGTATTTATATGAGCGACGGTTATTTCATTTCACCACTGGAAAGAAACGGGAAGTTCTAACCCGATTTTGACTGAATTTTAATGTGCGAAATATCACGATCTATGGGAAAGGCTCAGAATCTTATTTTTGGAAAAATAGTGACTTACGGGGTTTTGCAGTGTGGCTGTCGATATATAACTTTTAGGACACTCGTGACTTTGATATGCTAAAAAACTCTCTAAAACTCTCAGCAATAAAATGTTTCATTGTTCCCTGCACCCAAATATTTAAACTTGTATGGTCTCGAAATATTAACAGTTCACTGAAACCGGAAACTAACGCCAAATAGTATGGGCTTTACTTCTAGTACCCTATGTCTATTTATTACTACTTCTTGCTTCTGTCAATTTATGGCACATAAGAAATCACAAGTAAATTGACAGATGGTGGAAGATAATAGTTAATCGTACTACATTTTAGTCAGGCGACTTGCGTTTCAAAATCGCAATAAATCGAAATCTCCTAATATTCTGAGAGTTCATTTTGCTTTGACGTTTTGGCATATTTTAGCATTCAGGTGATGGCGATGACTGGAATCCGGCTGCAGGTATTTGCCCAGTTCAGCAAAGGTGCCAAATGAAGCACACCCTAATGTGAATAAATACGAAGCATAATACGCTGCTATTCATTTCATTGTCATCAAGACTGGAAGCAAAGGGCTATATCCACTATGTTAGCACATTTTAGGCTAAGTTGTGACAGGACAAAAATACTACATTGTGGATGTGTGGACAATAAAGAAACTTATCATGCAGTAATAAATAATTTCAGCAGCGCACATTATATAAATTGCTTCAAGTTATGAAATCTTCGGTACTTTGTATTCACTGAGAACATAAATCAATATTTTATAATCTCGTATATGGATGAGTTTTCTAGATAGAGTAACATTTTGATTTTCTAAAGTTTCCAGATGATAAAAACACTAACAGGGAAATTTTCTCGACCCATATAAATAATGACTTCAACTAAGGAACCAAATTCTATTCCACTTTTGTATAGGGTTTCCAGAAAACTTTCATAGAAGGTACGACAAACTTTCGATGGCTGACAAAACACACAGATGGCAATGTGCTTAATCTGTAGTGGAATTCACTAACTTATAGCGATTCGATTCGGTTAGATTTTTCGAGATTTTCGTAAGCGATTCGGTCGCTTGCACTATCGAATATGCGATTCACTAACTTATCTATAACGATGCGGGCAAAGGATTTCTCATCTCGCTATAAAACATACTCTATGTTCTCAAATGCCATTTTTTAATGATAATAACATGGATATAGTATTATTATTCCAATTTTTAATAAAAAATTTAAATTATGTGCATTTTATTTAACGACATAGAAAACAACTGCAATTTGGGTGTCGTTTAGTTTGCGAAACAGCTGATTGCGAATAAGCGAAAATCGAGAAAAAAATAGTTAGTGAATACCAAATATCGTGATAAATATCGGTATGACAAAATGCCGATTGCGAATGTCGTAATCGAAGTTAGTGAATTCCACTACTGGTGTTGAGATAGTGTATGTGTGTCTTTTTTTATACTGACAGAGCCATCGATAGTTCGGCGCAGTGTTAAAAGGCACTTGTTGCCTCATAATGTACAAATGTATGTATGTTAAGAGCGTATTTCAAATAATAGCACTAAGAAGCTAAAAAATTTCAATAATAACTAATGCTAGTACGCTACTTTGGGACTTAGGACTTTTCATATGATCTGCCACTTATTAAAGATTTTGCTACAAAATATTCAATTCCCCCCTTTCTAGTTAACAGTGACTGAACTCTGTTAAAGCTTAATTTCAGCTTTTCCTATAATTTTAAAAAAGGAAAGTGGAAAGAGAGCTATAACAATTGTCAGTCTTCATTAAACCTAAAACTTATCTGAAATTAAATATTTCCCAGAATTTGACTTTTCGCGTACAAAGCTTGCAAAAAGTGTAAGTAAAAAGAGAATGACGTAAAACTCTCTCGAAACGCAAAAAGTAAACAGGAGTCAGCAAACACTTGCCGCTGTTTCCATTTTGATTGGTAAAAACTTAATATTTTAAAATTTTTGTTGTTACTTTCCTTTTCACGATCAGCTGTTTTTCACTTACAACTTTTACGGAGTAGAATTCCCACAGTGAAGACTTGCAGCTCTCTCTGTCAATGAAATGTCAAAATACGCTCTCTCGCTACAAGTGCTTTGTGTAAGCGAACACTTTCTCAGTAAAAATTTTATTAAATTTTTACAACTTTGAAGGTACGCTAACAGAGCTAATATGTATAATGTGGCATCACATAAAGTGCAGCTGATTTCAATTAAGGTTCTAAATAAAACGTAATTGCATACTTTTAGGGTAATCTCGCTTTTTACGGGTCACAATGGCCTAGTAGTCCAAATGTGATTTTTTGTGCCTTCACAAATGTTAAGTTTTAGCAATGAATAAATATTTTCCTTAACTGCGTTACTTAAAGTAAATAATACTAGATGTTAGGTCTACCTTCCGCTGGGAAAAATCAAGTGTTAGTGGCAATAGAAATGTGATTGTGTTATCGGTAAACGCTCAGTGGTTAGTGAGGTACTTATTTGATATTACAATTTATGTGTATATCAGCAGCTAGTTAGATGAACGCAGACTTTTCATACTTACTTCACAAGCAACAAGAATTTTCACTGTATAAAAGTTGACCCGAATCATGACCAAGTTTAACTTCTGCTCCTATAAATATTCTATCTGCTCCCAATTGCATGGATTAAGAGCTGACCAATTGGTAGGTATCAATATATTTAATACCACTACATACAAAAAAAGTTGGGTCAAAGTTAAAGTGTCGGTATGTTAAAGAGTCATAAAGGTATTTGATGACACTAAACTTTTGTCTCATACACTTTCATCAAGTTTGGCCTTATACTCATACGCACCTTCCTTTTCTGGTCACCTTTTGCTTTGCTCATTGCATTTCGATAGTAATGAAAATGTAGTCATTGTCTGGGCGTACATATCTACATTGTACTTACGTATGCATGTGTGTTATTTTATGAGTTTTGTAGTTGTGTGGTCATAACAATGAATGTCCTTACTTGACATCACACACATTGTTCATGGACACCAGAAAAAAATGTGTTAATGGACACTTTGAGTGGCTATTGGCTATACAAAGGTGACACACATTAATGGTTAACAATTATTTATGATTGTAGGTGGCGTGTCGGTGTATGCTAACAATAAAAAGGGCGTCGCTTTAATTGTGATTAAAATGGTAGTTGTAAAATATTTTATTGAGAATATTCCTTGTTTAAGTATTTTACATATTTGTAGTAAATGAATGATGTGTTGCTAAAAAAAGCGTTGAAAAAAAATTTGTTCGGAATGCGTATATGGTGGGAAGTGAAGGGCTATCTGGCAGGAGAACTACATAGACGATCCTTTGCAATTGTTTTCAGAAGAACCAGTGGATGAACGTAATGCCAATTTAAAACCATGCCTGCTAATGATAAATCAGTAGCTTTTAGACTTGGTTAGTATACTATAGACCAGAATTCCACTAAACCATATACCTTGTAGAAGGCATGAGTTTAAATTTCCAAAAATTATTTACTAAAGTCTTGAAATGTCTACCTAGATAAGACAATAGGAAATCAAAGAACAGGTATAAATAATTGTAGGTCAAAAAAAATATTCTTAAGTTCTATTACCAGCTAGAGTTGCCACCTAACGTTTTTTTATATTTTTTTTTTATATCTATTATTTTTACCGATGTGAGGAATCTTAGAACGTGGATATTAGCTACATCGATTTCTTCTACTTTAGTGGCAACACTTATTTATATTTTTGTTTCACTTTTTTTCGAACAGTTTAAGTAAGAGAAAAAATTAATTATACGGCAACATCGAAAACTGAAGATCAAAATCATGGTCTGTACTTTCTAACTTAATGTTATGCACTGAGAATTCATCTATAATAAGAGAGCGCATTTCTGCTAATTAGTAGACGGGTTTTTACCTACATACATGCTAAACTTTTCGCAATGACCGCACGCAAGCATCTAAACTCAAAGTAAAGGACATAGCTGGAAATATTAATTCCATGAAGTATGTATCTCGATACACAGTAAGTACCTTGCAAAGAAAGGACTAATTATTTCTCGTCTGATAAATGTTTAAACTTTTTTCCCAGCACTTTGAAATGTTAGCCTAAATCACCTCAGTTGAGCAAATTCACATTATAATTTGAGAGGTGCTCATTAAACAACTAAATTCAAAATAATTTCTCACATAAATCACCTAATTAACTGAGATATGCCGCATAATACAAATTTGCTTACTTCTGTCTGGTTACTCCATTCTACCAGCAGGTAGTCCTTTCGCAAATCCTTTTTAATTACTTCTATTAAAGCGTACAATTTGATAACTTTCGCCAACTTCATAATAACACAAATGGCAGAAATTAGCTTAAACCTGCACAAACACTGCTGCTAATCATCTACGAAGCCATACATACATATGTACATACATACAGACATATTTGTGAATTCACATCATCCGAATTGCGGCGCTTGGCAGTGGAAGTGAGCTAGCTCAAATATCCGTTTTACCATTTTGCGGAAACTTTATCAATTTGCTTGCAATTCAAACAACTTAAGTACAGCGCAAAAGCGAGAGTATATTATTAGTTGGAAAATTTTCATTTGTTAAATAACATTTCCGCCCCCGGGTGTTCATCTTTCACCAACGTTTGTGCGTTTTAAGTACGCTACCTGCCGATTATCAGCTGCCTGCTTTAGCTTTGAAACTTTTTTCGTTGCAAACCCAAACCCAAACCGTTAATTCAACAAAACTTTTTTTGAGCCAACTCAAAAGCTTTTGAATATGTTTTGGGTAGCATTTGATTAGCGTGCGCACTTGTGAATCCTTTCCGCTGGCAAGTTAAAGTGTTATGAACGCCTTGGGGTGGGATTGCTCAAAGCAGGTCTATAATCAAGCGTAATTGATTTCATTTTCGCCGCTGGTGTATTATTTGAAAATTTTAAATGTTTTGTTTCATTGCGTTGAAAATTAAATAAAATGGCTTCCTTTATTGTTTTCATTCTCCATTCATCAGTAAGACTTTTTGTGGGTCTGAGAGTCTTAATGAGCTCTTCCTGATGTCGAATTATGGCCAATGATTGCGGTATGGTGTTTATTAGCCACTTCAGGCTAGAGTAACTTTTTTCAGAAGTGACTTTTACAGTAATGTGCTCTTTTCCTTGTTCTTGTGGTTTTATGAATACATCGACAAATCTGTACAACCATTCCTGTATTGACAATGCCAAGAGCCACCCTGTGGGGAAAATCTCTAGTTCTGAACTTGTGCGCATCTAAAGCGTTTCGAGCCACTTGATCAATCTCTTTCACATGTAATCAACTGGCGAATTTAAAATGGCGCTGTCCTAGGCGGTTGAATTTTTTCACTGCACTACATCGCGCTTAGATTATGCACGGCTAATGGATTGAGACAAAATAGTAAACCATTCACTCATAAAAACAAGTAAGGAAAGGGCTGTCTTCGGCTGTGCCGAAGGCTTTATACCTTTCATGAATGCTAAACCACACTTATCGGAACAATCGATTGTATGGGAGCTATACGTTATGTTGGTCCGATCTGGCTGATTTTGCCTACATATGTTACATGTATAATATGTAGCAAACGTGCAAAGTTTAACGTTCCTAGCTTTTTAACTGCAAAAATTATAGCCCAAAACCCATTTATCGAAACTATCGATTATATGGGAGCTATATGTCATGTTGGTCCGATCTGAGTCATTTTCACCACACACGTTGCAAATACAATTTGTACTAAACTTGCAAAATTTTACGTTCCTAGCTTTTGAATTGCAAGAGTTATAGGCCAAAACCCATTTATCGGAACAATCGATTGTATGGGAGCTATGCCTTCTATCCGTCCGATCTTGCTGGTTCCGACAAATGATTAATCCTATGCAAAATGGCGCCTGCCTGCAAAATTTCATCGAGATATCTCAAAAACTGAGGGACTAGTTTGCGTTCAAACAGACGGACGGACGGACGGACGGACGGACGGACGGACGGACAGACGGACGGACGGACAGACGGACATGGCTAAATCAACTCGCCTCATGGCCCGATCATTTCCGTATACTTAATAGTGGGTCTATCTCTTCTTCTTCTCATACTTACAAACATCGGACCAAAGTTATAATACCATTTCATGTTCATGAAAGGTATAAATACAAATATCTCACACTATCGATGAGTGCGCCATATCTCAGTAAGTAGAGCACTCGCCTCTGATACAATTTTTTTATGTGTGTAATTCAACCCTTATTTAGAGAATTTTAAAAGAACCGACTATTTGTCAAAAAGCGAATGCAAATGCCTTTGAATTATTACACACAGTTATTAGCCACTCTATCTCTAGTTCTGAACCAGAAATCATTCTCACAAATTACTAACTTTCCTACAGGGAAGATTCCGTCCCGAATTCCCTATACACAACAAAATATGATCGAGCTTTGCGTCGACCACTTCGCGTCACTTTGCATCACTTTTGAGGAATTCTTCACATCAGCTTCGTGGTGGAAGATTTCTCCTTTTCATAACAATGGAATATAGTGGTATTCTATACTCTCTAATTCTATTCTAGCTATAAAATAATCGAAATTTATAAGTGCCATCATTTTAATTTCATAGTTTATAATAATGCTAATTTATTATACATTTTGTATTCTTCTTCTTTCTTTAAAAAAGTTCTCAAAAAACTTTGAAATATATTTAATGAGATAATTGATTGTATAGTTGTTTAGCCCAGGAAATTCAAGTACCAAAGATTATTACATTTATGTAATTTTTTAAGGCCTCTTCCGTTTTGTTTCTTATTAAAATATATATTTTTGATACGTTATAGGGACAAAAATGTTTTGAAATAAAATCTAAAGATTCTGAAAAGTTTTTAAATAAGCTAAAAATTCACATATATTTGAACTATACTAATACATTTAATGTAATGAGCTCTATTTTCAGTTAAGTTAAAAATATTTAAACGTTTCATAATTAAAGCACTCACGAAATTCATTAATACTATGATATTAATTTCGATATTTCTCTCTTTCAAAAGTCATACAAAACTATTTTATTAACTTTGTGCACATCTTTAATATGTTAAATTTTGATAGTGCTGCAGTGCTTTAAATATATCTCCTACAACAATCAAATTTGTTTGTAAATAATATTGATGCCGGTCGTCAGTCTGTTTATTTATGCTCTTTTGTTTTATTCAACCAATCAGCCAATCAGCAATTTAACTAGGAAATAAAAACACATCCACTTTCAAGTAAAATAAACACAAATAAAATTAAATAAATAAAATTTTAAATTCTTTTTCAAGTGCAGCATACAAATTGAATAATTATAAAAAGTTTTGAATTGAGTGTATTGAGATTAAAAGTGAAATTGCAAGTTGCCAGAGGAAGTTGTCTAACAAACTGTTCGGTTACTGGATGGTTGGGATGCTACAACTGAATGAAAACATTTTACAACAAATGTAGGGAACCAAAAATAAACACAAATAATATAGATAGATTTTGCGATCCCTGATGCTGCTATTCATACTGACATAATAAATGGCAGGAGGGGCTAGTCAAGAAGTGGAAGCCCAGTTTTTGTGCAGGTTATACGTAATAAAATATCTCAAGTTTTGCCAAGTAAACGGGTTTATTTTCAGTTAATCTAATTTTGGAGGTGGCGTCTGGGAAGAGCATTCTTATATTACATTACAACAACGTCTTGTCAAAATTCGACTTACGTCGGTTTTATATCCTATTTTTGATGAAGAAGTGGGGTTAAATTAGTAATATACCTTAGTATATGTAAACAAAAATATTCTGGCTGCGTCTTTATCGAGTCCCCGTAATTGAGCTGAAATAGATAAAATGAAGGAGCATAGTTGACTAATATTAAAATTTAGAGAACTAGCAAAGGAAAGTATAGCGAGAGACGAAGTGAGTCACTACAGACTCCCTGCGGTAAATACTTATGTATATAGGTTAATCTCTTCGTACTGCATATCTCTGAAAGTATTCAATTGTATTTCTATTGTCTCGTAACTCGGGGTGTAAAATCTTCAGCGTTTCTGTTCCTATACAAATCTTAAACATTTTCAGATAATCATATCGCACTTGTTACGTTAAAGTGTAACAACTCAAAATTTGAACATTTTCAGTAGAGACGAACAACTGTTTCCGTAAATATTAATTATATATTACAAAGAAAAAACAATGTATTTGCACGAAAATATCATTAAAAATAATATAGCCGTTGTTTCATTTTTATTAGTTTAGTATTTGCACGAAAATAACAAATTTTTGAGTTATTACTCTTTTTTTATATATGTACGTAGTGGTATTATTTGGAGTTGTCTCTGTTTAACTGAAAATTCTCACTGGAATTGATAAATATGATGATGATTATATATATGTTGTAAATAGGCACAATTCAAAATGTTACACTTTATGTGATACACTAACGAACAAATTTGATAAAACACTTGGATACAACTAAAAATGTAACTCTTTAGGTGAGTCGAAAGAAGTCATTCTGAAAGCAAAGAGAGAGTCATAACGGTTTTTTTAACGAAAGACTGGACAAATCACTGAACGATTTTTACAGTGGGTAAGTGCGATATATATGTTTGTGAGACCCACGCCCACTGTCTAGAATTTATCACAAACGATTGACTCATTAAACAAAATTTCCGGGGAATTAATTGTTCTCTTGTCCTTGTGGAAACGTACTCAGCTGTGTGTTTTTGTATGAATGAATAAAAAGAGAAATGTGTTACGGAGCACCATGTCACATGGTCTGTATGCTCACTTAATTTGCGCACAAATTCTCTTTTTTTCATTGTTTTAACAATTTTTCCCTTTTTTCACTTTAACGGATTAGTTACTTGCCGATTGATTCTATTTGCTTATCATTTTGTACGTTCAGTCATACAAAAGTACATATTTGTAAATATTCCCCACTGGTTCGCCAGCAGCTTTTGCGATTTGAGTAAATTGCTCATTTTATTCTTTGCAAATGTTCTATGCTGGCTCGCTGGCAAGAAGCCAAACGAAAATGAATTAAGCTTTATGCTGCCAAGTGTTTTATAGCTATCGAATGATGTTCGAAGAATAATAGCACGATGGATGCAAGCGTTTTAAATTCTGTCTGGTTGGATGCACTCATTTTTTTTGTGATTTGGTTCAATAGAGCCTCGTTTACTTATGTAGTTCAACGCCTGTGTCTTGATCAGTGGGCTTAGTTTGATGAGCAGCTGTGATGCTGTCAATAATTTTTCACTTCATTGAAGTTTATTGACTATAAGCTGATTGACGTAGGAGAAGGCTTTTTTACATGAAGTGCTAGACTGCTTTGGCTATGATAATGTGCAGATTTTGGGATTTATTTTGCAGTTTTGGGATTTCATAATGTAACGGAGTTGTGGGTGTACATTACAGTCTGTTCTCTTTGACTATTCCTAATTAATTTTTAATTCTTTTTGTGGCCTCCTCATTTTCGCTGTGAAAAAACCTGATAAGCTATACATATGTCCATTTCTTCCATACAAAAAATACTATGTTCATAAATGTGTATGAAAGAAAACACGAAAGCTCTTCAGAAAAAAAATCGTCAAAAATCAGGAAAATTTCTTACAGACTTCGAACAAACACTTTATCAAACTAAAATTGAATGCGCTACAAATCTGCATTTTCAAAAAAATTCTAAAAATTCTGAGAAAAAAGTTGAAAATTTTGATGAAAATTTGTCTAATTTTTGCGAATTTCCCATACATATTTAAAATATCATTTATAGTTTTTGTATTAGATCTTGATAAGTTCTCTTACAGTAAAATAGTTAAAATTAATTTTCTGAAGCCGAAGTTGGTGAAAACATACAAAAAATGGGGGTAAGCATAGTTTTGTCGGCCACTGGATGTTTGGAATTTTTCATAAGCTGGTAGTGAATTATAATAGCAAGCAATGCAAGTGAAATGAAACGAAAGAAATAATCAGTGCTAATGTTTCACAAAATTTAAATAAGTCAAACGGAAAAGCAATAGTATTAGAAGATGGAAGATGAAGCAGAAAGGGTTGAAGCAATGTTACGACCTTGTACTTTTCCGTTATATATCCCCGCGTTATACATACATATATCATTGTGAAGAGTAATGCCAAGTGAAAAGCGAACTCGTTTCCGTTATCATTTCCATTTTCCTTAAAATTGTGTCCGCTTTGCAAGATAAATTAAATAATTTTACAAAAGCATAATTCGGTTAATTTTCTGTGGAGATGGATTAATAAATATTCGCAAGAGTTAGTACTTTACAAACTTTTTGTGGTACCTATGGTATACCAAGAGATTCGAAAGTGTTAAATGTAAGTTTGCAAAACCAGTTCAACAAACGAATTGGTGAAATGTATCGTTAATCAAGAATGAATCGCCCATCTGTACGCACGAATATAATTAGCAGCAATCCTTTGGTTATCTTGAAGATGGTGTCGTTAGATTACATTTAAACCTTTTCTCAGGAATTACAAATGAAGTGTGAATAACTTTTCAACAGATGTGACCATTGGCAACAACACAGTGGGCACACAGAGGCGCCTACGCCAATCATATTTTGAGCCTACAAGATTCAGCTAACCCTTCAACAGCTGTATGCAATTAACACCACAATTGCTTCACCTTAAAAATCAGAAATTTATTAAAAGAAAAGACTTGTTGGTGTGCACGACTGCCTTTTTGGTGTGTGTGTTGCATTTTGCCTTTTTCTTGTTTGCTTTCTTCTTTTTACCTCCAAGCGTAAAAGCTCTTCTTGCCATGGCTGAATACTTTGTATTTTCCTTCTTTTTGAATGATTTAATTTGTGTCCTTTTATCTGAAACGCGTTTTATTTAAATTTGTTGTATTTGTCTTTGCATCCCTTTGCTTTTGTGCCAAAAATTTTGTTTTAATGGATTTTTTTAGTGTCATTACAGTTGTTTTCCTACAAAAGGTTGCTTTCCTCTTCTCCTCACCGCTACCTCTTATGCCTATTTCACTTGCCAGTACCTTGCTTCGCAGCATCCTTTTTGCAGTTTATATAAAAATGACAAAAATTCTTGTACATCTCCATCCGGCCAACGTCTGCTACAACCTACGAAGCCATCCATGCCTTTGCATTTATGAAAGCCCACAATTGCTTGAGCCAAAGCAAAAAAGAAAGCTGACATTTGCTCTTCACAATTTTTTTGGTTGCTATGCAGCCACTCAACTGTAAACTTAAATTAAAATATTTCTTGTATATAAATCTTGAATAATTCATAGTATCATTCACCCTCTGCCACACTTTCTGTTAGCTTTTGCTTCTTTCGGTTCTATTGGAAATTTGCAGTTAAAAGCAAATAAAAAGTCGTCCAAGTCGCAAAGAAAAAGTCGTCCAAGTAGCCCCATAAGTCGTATTAACCAGCATAGTTTTGGCTTACCAGAACATTCTTGCTTGTCATATTACCCAAGCACCACTTTCCTCTTGCCCATCGGCTCCTTTTCTTTGTACAGAATTCTTTGTAATTAAAAACCAACATAATTCTTTTCAGTCTTTCCGCATTCATAGGTTTTTATGTCCTTTTTTATGTGACCTCACGATCTATTCATTTTGTATTGCTCATCTTCTTTTTAGTTACATAGTCTTGATTTGTGGTCTTTATAAATTTCTATCTTTTATTTATTTTAACTTTCGTTGCACAGTTTTCAAGTTACCAATTTCTAAGGAACACAAAGCCACTGACCCATGATTTTATATGGGAAAGATGAGTTATGCTTGGTTGGTGTGAATTAATGAAAAAGTATAAAGAAATTCTAGATAGTCCAAGAGCCATGGTTTCGAAATTTTATTTGTGGGCCTTGCTAGGTTGTGGACCACCAACCTCTCTTCTTGCTCTTTTAGAGAAAATTCCTATCCACCCATACCAATATCATATTCATGCGTTTTGGACATCAATTATTTCGGATTTTCAGAGTTCAATCACTTAACGCAGCTAACGCAAAGGTAAAGCCATCTTCGGGAGGACCCTCCATGTAAACTGAAATTTCGATTTGACATTTGAATGTTGATATACATTTTGTTTTATTTTCGATATCAGTTCGAGTTTTGTTTTTGGTCATGTTTTTATATAGAATTCGTGGTTGCTGTTTAACTAATTATTGATCGCGATCTCGGTTTAGTATATCCCCCGATTACAATTATAATTTTTTTCAGGCCAGCAAAAATAATTCAGTACCTTCACTAGCGTCGCTCAATAGATAGAAATGCTGAAAATACTAGCTTACTTCCTCTCAAATTAACTTACCCGTTATGACCAAAGTTGATAGTGAGTCAAAAGGATCTTCAAATGGTTACGAATATATACGACATGAAAGCTAGAGGTTCCATAACACATTTTCCAATGTCACCCATTTTGTACACCTTCCATGAACACTGAGCCGATTTACATATGTCCGTCTGTCCGTCCATATGTCTATTTGAACGAAAACTAGTCCACCAGTTTTATATATATCTCGGTAAAATTCGATACACCATTTTGCATTATATTAAGCATTTGTCGGAACCAGGAACCCTTAGCTCCCATAAAATCGATTGTGCCGATAAATTTATAATGGTGAAGATTTTGTATCAATTGTAAGTAAGGATTGCAGACTTAAAATTGTTATGCATATTCATGAAAGGTATGAAGACAGACCTTTCCTTACTTGTTTCATATTAATGTTGTATATCATCCTTTCAATGTTTATTACTATGGCTTTATGACTTGTGGGGATATTGAAATTCTCACATTTTATTCTATATACCGTATGTAAAAGTTACCCCTCTGCACCGAATACTTCTATTTCCTATAGATGGTTAAATACTTTTCTTGTGGTGTATTTCTATGTACTTGTAGATGGATTACTTTGCATAAAATAACAAAAGCAATTGGCACTAATGCGCAATAAACCTAAATACGAAGAACTCTATTGTAAGAAACTTATATCATTTAATTTATTATACCATAAATATATTTGCAAATGTAAACGAATAAATGTATCAATCTTAATTAAGATTTTACTTTGTGGCCAGACATCGACTTCAAGGGTAATGCCACCATACAAAAGCAATGACTCTGATTGAACTCTGGATAAATGCCAACAAATGTTTGTTTACATGAATACACAACCACTTGTGTAAGCACATTTAGAATTCTTACATACCTACATACATAGATTATTTTGTGTGTATGTGTGTAAATATGTGCCCATGTGATTTACTGCATTAACAATATTAAGGAAACAAATATTGCTTAGGTGCTTACAAACCAAAGCCATTGAGGAAAGTTAAAGCCACAGAGCTTTGGTCGAAGTTATTCGAGGATATAAACGTAATTGTAAGCTGATACATGGGATTGGGGTTTATGTATGTATGTAGGTATGCAAGTGTTTGGGGCTACAATTAATTGATTTTAATGTTAATGGCAGCATTTCAAAATATACACTTTATGTAACGCCAAAACTCGTGGGTTATAGAAATATGTAGGTGATATCTTAAAGTTTAAGTTACTCGTCTAGCAATCGTAGAGGTTCCATTTAACTTCAACTTAAAAGACGGTTGATTAATCTTTTTTGAATATCTGCAATTGGGTCGGAAACTGAATATCTCTTATATTTTTTAAATATTTATAAATATAGAAAAAACTGAAAATATAATTTTTGAAGAAAGAAATCATATATTTTTATTTCGAAAACCCAACAAAAAAACAAAATTTGCCCCATTGTCCTCCCATAAGCACACTCATACAAGCACAAGTTCTGCGGACCGTTTATTTTTAGTGGTGCCCATATCTGCTTATTGCGAAATGGTCCAATCATTCCGTACCTAATTATGTTTCAATATTTCTATGTGTCTTGGAACAATAAAATCAAAAACCGAGTTTCTTTTCTATACCAATTTTCGTTACAAGTCTCGGCAATATAGTGAAAGATTAAAACGTGTGCAAAAACGGGACTCACATCACAAATTTCCAGGCATATTATTACTGTTACTTATATATGCCTATAAATAATGATATTCCACCTACAATGTTTAGGCTATACACCACTCCACACCAACATTTCATCTATACACAGAAAGTTTGCCTTTAATCATGGAAGCTAAATTTTAACCAGAAGTCCTACAAAAGCAATCAACAAACTTGGCACTCACTCACCAATCAAACAGCCAACCAAAATAGCATTTCCATCCACTTAACGTCTCCGGCTTAGCTCTGCCACGTGTGTGTGTATTTGCTTGCTAACTTGGCATATTATGAAACGCTATGTTCCGAAATGCCACATATTGATTGGCCACTAATTGCAAGTGATGTGTAATGTCTAAAATTTCCGACCAACTTAATACATAGAGCGCTGTTAACAATGAACTTGTGGTATATGTATGTATGTACTTACTAAATAGGGAATGTAGGTATATTGTATATCTAAATTATTTCTACTTATACTTTTTGCTCTTTGTTGTCTACTGCTGCTTGCTGTCTATGATTCCTTCGCTTCACTTCATTTGATGATCAAAAGTTGTGCTATGATTCTGCTATTTAATATAGTAGGTATGTACAGTGGCGTACATAAGTGTGTATACAGTCGTTTTCTTAGATTTGTAGAAATTTTGGGATTAATAAAATTATTTTAACAAATCCTTTTGAGAGGCATGTCTCAAGGCATGAAATTTTAAAGTTTTTTTTTCAAAATTTATTGAGCATGTAGGTAGTTCTGTAGCTCATGTAATTGTAGTATAAGAAGGCGCGAATCATGAGTTTGTGACACATTTTGCTGATTTTTGAAAACTGTTGTATGCACACTTATGGCCGCCACTGTATGTGTGAATGTATATTTTATTGTATCTTTTTGATGGAATTTATGTTGTTTGTTGGCTATGTATGTTGCAAATAATTTGAGTGTCGTAATGTGGATTTAATGTAACGAGCCATGATTTCATCTATTTATACGAAAATTGAACAAGGTAGCGCTACAAAAATAACAACACTTATCTTATAACTTTAAACGACTTATTCTTGTATATCCAGACTATCTTGAAAACGGCTGAACCGATTTGGATGAAATTTGGTAGGTAGATAATGTGCCGCGTTCTAAGAATTTTTACTCAGGTTTTGCCACCTATCTTTATTTTTTTTAAATGAAACGAAATATTTAATATGGATATCATTCGTATTTCAAAAAAAGTATTTCTGTATGGGGCTGTATAAAATTATATGCATATACAAATAATCGGAATTTCGTAACTAATTGATGAGTATCTTAGTCAAACTAAATTTTAGGACAACCTAAAGAAGTGCCGAGCAAAGCTCTGTCGCACAAGTACTACTATATAACAACACCATCTATACTACTGTTATAAGGAGTAGAAATTAGCGCATTGGGCTTTTTCAAAAAATTCAAATGAATCGCCGATAAGGATATCGTTATATGCATATATTGATTTTCCACACATTGGTTAATATTTTAGGAGCTTCCGTTTCGTTGACATGAGATATCGTCGACATGGTAGTAAAAGGTTAGTTCAACAAAATTTTGTATTAAAATGGAAGACTGCTACATATTCTAAAGAAAAACTCCACTTAAATGATAATCGAACTCAACTTTAAAAAGGCCTAACTTTATATAGAATCTATTTAGTTGGGGAAAAAAGGAGATGAATAAATAAAAATAAAAAATAAAATTTAAAGAGATTTCAATAATAATATACAAAAACTTACAAAACAATTTAAAATCTAGTCCCAAACTTAAGCTTTCGAAAGAATAGTTAAAAAAAACAAATCAGGTCATTTCGTAGAAGTCTGGCAACTTCGAAATATGCAGTTTCAAACCTCACTGCACTAGGTCTTGGTTTTTGTCTTCCTTATCAATAACAAAAACTTAATAAATTATGTACGATTCTCCAAAAAAAGTCAGTACATATACTTTTTTTGGCTAATTTTGAAATGCAGCGTTGGCGGTTTTGCTGTTTCCTACAGTTAAATTCAATTTGTCTGCAAATGTCTTCGGCCTGGTATTTATTTCTTCTCGTTTTAGTTGGCATTTTCCGGCCACAACCATTTTCTGTTCAAATTAAAATTTTCTGCTAGTTTGACACATACAAACTAAGCCAGTAACTTACTTATCTTAGCTGGTAAAAGAAAATATTAAAGCTAGAATTTTCTGACCTATTCTTAACTAGTCCAAAAAAATTAACAACAACATTTTAAATTTTTTGGTAAATACTGGAAATGCCTGAATTGGAAAACTCTATTTGAAATTATTTTTGAATTTAATGTTTCAACTAAACAGAGCTCGAATCTGTGCCTCTCGCATGTGATCAGAGTAATTTCACTTAATTATGGTACTGGGTTTGGTGTTCATGCTAGTTTTAAAGCAGTTAACAACTAGTTGGTTGAATGCAGGGATGGCATACAAAATAGAAACAACCGCAACCTCCATCAAAACAGTGTTGTTGTTGTTTTAGTGCATCCTTTTATTTTTACATGTTTGCTGTCACTTAACTCACTAACAAACATTTCGTCTTAACCACTTGGGTGAATGCATTTGAAGTTGTTAGCCTGTCGGATTGACTGAGTGACGGGCTGAGATAAACTTTTCACTTTAGTTACTTAAGTGCTTAGGTCAGTTTATATGCACGTCTGCGCATTGTATGTATGTATGTATGTGTGTAGATTTACTTATAAATATGTTAGATACTAAGTTAACAAAGTGAAAGTAATCAAGTTCCAATATACAAAACCCACGTTCTTCCGAACTTGTTGAGTAGTTGTAAGCCAAATCAAAGTGTCAATCAATTGCTTAGGTAATAGCTATTAGTTGGAAATTGATGAATTTTCTAATAGACTCGTTGATTTCCTTACAAGTTAGCAGGTGGTTGTGTGATGGGTTTCTTAAGAATTGTAGGTGGAGACCAAAAATGTGTTTCACAGTTAAGCAAATTCTAAGTTTGATTAAGGAAATAATTTGAATTGTGTTTTTAATTCAAATGGATAAAGTAAGTTATATCGACAAAGACTCTAAGTTTCCGTTAAGAAAAATAAACTGAGCTGGTTAGGGGCTTAGAACATCCCTGCAAAAAAGCGAGATACTCCGTGTTAAACTGCATAGGGTACTCCGTAAGGAGTATCGTAAGAGGCGACTATGCATTTTTTTCACTTTAAACGAAAAAGTCTTTACTTTACTTCGTCGACGCATAGGTGCTAATTAAGGAAATTTTAAGTTACCTCGCTTTGATCCAGGATTCTACATCCCCAAAAACTTATGCCATGGTCGTCTTCGAAAAAGGGAGTTCTCCTTCGAAGCTTGCAAAACAGAGAATAAATTTGTATGCATCAGAAAAAAATTAGTATGAGTGTAGCTAATCCCACGCATAGAAATTTCAAAAATGTACAGCAACACTGAGTGAGAGTGAAGGAAAATTAAATCACTACAAGTCATGCCAATTTTAATAAAAATGCATATTTTGATTTAACCTATTCAAGTCTTCACAACTCTCCTACGAAAGAGTACTCGTGTTGCTACATTATCTTAACGTTTTATTCATACCGTTAAAGAAAAGCTTTGAGAGATAATTAAGTTAAGAAATTAGTACTTCCGCACTACTTCCGAAGCAACTGTTCAACATACACAAGTACATACACGCATACACAAGTACGTATACATATATGTATCTATGTTTAAAGGATTATGTGGTAACTACGTTCGCCGCAAGCGCCAACACGTTCTTGAGTAGCACTTCAGAGCTAAAGTTTCATTATGCACTTAACCTCAACTACAAGTATGAATAAAACTTACTCACTCTCACACATACATACATACCAGTCCATATATGTATACATACGTCCAAAGAAATGCTAGTGCTGTTTTATCTTACCACAGTGTATTGCGAACTAATCCTGAACTTGTCACCATACATATATACATACATACATACGAGTACATATAAAAACATTCTTATAAATTTAGATGAACTACACAAACTCCAAAACCTGATGATGGCATGAGTGTGTGACCAAAAAAGACATTCACAAAGCACTTTGTGTGGATGTAGCTTTAACCGCAACAGAAGAGCGTTGGTAAAAAAAAGTAAAAAAAAAGTATTTCCAAAAGAAAATGATGGAATAGCCCGCATAGTATGTTTGTGAGCAAGCCGTTGGTGTTATAAAATACGAGCAAATAAATCTAGCGACTATCGAGCTGTATGTAAATATGTAATCTTATAACATTAAACGACTTATTCTTGTATATTTGTATATTTGTATATTTGTATATTTGTATATCCACTACTATCTCCCGAACGACTTCACCGATTTTAATAAAATTTGGTACACAGGTACAATGCTTTGTTCTAAGATTTTCTACTTTGGTGTTGCCACTTCGGGTGGTCCTTAGGGTTGCCACCTATATCAATTTTTTTTTTTTAAATATTAAGTAATATATGGCAATACGGGTATCAAATGAAAGGTATTTTAGGCCGTAAACCAACCATAATATTTTCGAGTTGGATTGCCACCTAGGGTTGCCACCTGAACGCATTTTATTTATTCCTTCAGATATCGACCACTATCGCGGGAAAGGCTTAAACGATTTCGATACAATTTGGTAGATGGATAGTATGTTTCCTTCTTAGATTTTCTACTTGGATGTTGCCCCTAAAGGAAGCTTACAGGGTTGTCATCTTTCCGATTTTTTTTTTTAATATTTAGGAATATATGGCAATATGGGTATCAAATTAAAGGTATTTTAGGCCGTATACCAACCATAATATTTTCGAGTAGGATTGCCAGCTAGGGTTGCCACCTGAACGCATTTTATTTATTCCTTCAGATATCGACCACTATCTCGGGAACTGCTAAACCGATTTCGATAAAATTTGGTAGAAGGATAGTATGCTTCCTTCTTAGATTTTCTACTTGGATGCTGCCACTAATGGAAACTTAGAGGGTTGCCACCTTTCCGATTTTTTTTTAAATATTAAGTAATATAGGGCGGCCACCGTGGTGTGGAGGTAGTGTTGTCGGCCTACCACACCGAAGGTCCGGGTTCGAGCCCTGGTATAGGTTACATCAAAAAGTAGTTTGAAAAAGTTTTTTCAAAACGGGGTCGCCCCTCGGCAGTGGTTTGGCAAACTCTCCGAGTGTATTTCTGCCATGAAAGGCTACTCAGCAAAAATTCATCTGCTTTGTAGATGCCGTTCGGAGTCGGCGAAAAACCGTAGGTCCCGCCAATTTGTAGGAAAAATTTCAAAGCGGCACACCACAAATTGGAAGAGAAGCTCGGCGCAAAAATCTCCTAGGAGGTTAATGATATAACTGTTGTATGTATATCGCGCCATATATATATATATATATATAATATAGGGCATTGTGGGTATCAAATTAAAGGTATTTTAGGCCGTATACCAACCATAATATTTTCGAGTAGGATTGCCAGCTAGGGTTGCCACCTGAACGCATTTTATTTATTCCTTCAGATATCGACCACTATCTCGGGAACTGCTAAACCGATTTCGATGAAATTTGGTAGATGGATAGTATGCTTCCTTCTTAGATTTTCTACTTGAATGTTGCCACTAATGGAAACTTAGAGGGTTGCCACCTTTCATATTTTTTTTTTAAATATATGGCAATATGGGTATCAAATGAAAGGTATTTTAGGGCGTATACCAACCAGAATATTTAATACACAACAGGTATCGCCAATGTATGTTAAGTGACTTTTTGTGGTTAGTGTTCGATATTTTGGAAATTTATGCTCTTGGTAGGTAAGATTATGCGGCAAATTCGAAAAATACCGAGCAAGTCTCGGTCACCCAGGTACTAGATATAAAATATGTGTATGTATGTATGTGACCATGAACATATGTGAGAAAAATATAAATCTTATCATACAAACAAAGTCAAAGAATTAGAAGATTGTGAAACAGTCGGTAAGAGAGAGAAAGTGGGAAACTTAAAGTGAAACCAAAGTGGATTGAGATACAAAGGGGAAGTAAAAGTAAAAAAATACGTAATCGTAGCATTTTGAACGCTTTTATAGCAAACAACCTTGCAGTGATACAGTTTGCAAACTCCTCTGAAAACCTTATTCTTTTTGCGGTGATAGTGATGGCGTGAAATTATCATTGACAATGCCGGGCCAGTGGAAAATTGGCAGCTAAAAGCACAAAATGTGTTTGATTTAAATTGAGGGCAATTTAAGATAAACATTGTTCCACTCCCCAAAGAGTTGGTAGCTAAATCTTTGTTGATATTTGTACTTTTAATCTTATTGAGTTTAAATTTTACTTAGTATTTTCCTTTTTTGTATGTTTGTAATTGTGCTTTTATGAACGGATTAAACAATAATAAGGTGATCTAGGTGGAGAGTGTCCGTTACCTTCATATTAACAAAACTGTCTAGGGGTAGTCTTACAAAAAAACTATAGATCTTTGTAGGCAGAATGCTACGGTAAAAAATAGTAATGCAATTTTTAAGGGATATTTACAAAAAAGAAATAAAAGTGCTTATTACAAACGTAAAATATGGCATAATAATGACTATGTTGACTAAGGTTTTTATTATAAAGGAATATTTTGCTTTTTGTGTGGCATATATTGAATTAAGCAAATTTAAATTTTTAAACACAATAAGCAATAACATCTTATCTTTACGTTGGCTCTTATAAAAACTTTCTTATTTATGGCAAACTACAAAAAAAACAAAGTGCAAAAAATTTAAGTTAATATACATAGGTCATTTTAATAAAAACAATATTGCACTGAAATAAAAAAGTTGAAAGTGCACATTGAAAGTAACATATCAAAACCACTTTCAAGCGATTGATGGTAATACTGTAAATATTACAGTATTTACTGTAAATATTACAGTATTTACTGTAAATATTACAGTATTTACTGTAAAATTGGCAGTAAAAACATGTGATTTTTGCATAATGATATGAGGCCACTATAAAATTTACAGTAATTCATGTCAATATGATAGTATATTCGAAGAATGATAGGGGCTCACTTTCAAAATTTATATTACCCACTGTTGGACGAAAAATGACAGGGTTTACTATCAATTTGACGGCCGTTTACTGTAGATTTTTTTTTCTGTGTGTATCTGAAAATTTTCTTAAGTATACTTTGGCTCGTATAGTAAATGTGATAGGACTACCTAGCGAGTTAAGCTATAATGACTTTATTAATATTCACATAAAAAACGAGTTAGGCTTATAGGGATCTCGCGTAAATATAAAGTTTGATTAGTTGAGTATGGTAGTATACATATCTCGTTTCGTTCTTAAGACAGATATTGGATTCTTCTTTATTCAAGGGTTTTGTAGTACAAATTGGATGGAAAAAATTGTATTTGAAAGCTCACGGTAAGAGCTCTTTTTCCATGTTTATTTTGGAATTTTATTCTTGGAATCATAGTAGGTGAACAACCAAACAATTCGTTAACTTGCTTTCATATTGCAATTGACACTTTAAATGCATTTTTCACGTTTTTCGTAAGTGCAAACTTCGCTCTACTACATGTTGTAAAAAATAACTAAATTAATACAAAAGAAATATTGCCGGTAATCCCCAACTTTTTAGGCAAGAAATTATTTGGAATTTGGAATAAGTTGTCACAGTTCCCTAAGTCCAGTAGACACTTACTTATAGGTGATATCATAACAATATATGGCTTCTGTTGTCAAAATAAAAAATGTCTATGCCATCTGACAGCAGAAGCAGGAGGACATACCTGAAGTGTGTGTGCGAATTTTTCTTGCTAAAACTAAGCGTATTTTGAGGCGAAAGAAATTCAATAAAAATTACTTTTTATCCATTTCATTTGCATTGTTTATGGAAATTCTAGAAAATTGTCAACATATCAACAATGAGATTAAAATTTGTTTTCCAACAACGATTGTGTTCGCTTGTACGGCTGCTTGTAAATAGCTCATTAGTGCGATAAGTTACCTTAGCGAGTAATCAGCTATAGTTGACGCTTATTATGTCACAAATGAATACCGAGAATATATTCCAAGTGAATGCATAAACACAAAGCATCACAACTGAGTGTATGTATGTAAGCACCTCTATTATCTTATGTGAAATAAGGAAAAGCAGCGCCTCCTAGTTGTAACGTATTTGTACTGCATTCATAATAAACCTGCGGAAGCTCAGAGATTCCTAGAACTGAAGCAAACATTTTAATTAGCATTAAGGAGTGTGAAGGAATTGTGAAAGGGAGTGAAAAATCAGAATTATATTTATTATTCTTCTAACTGAAGGCAGTTTATAGTAATAACTTTTTTCTCAGGAATGAATGAATGAATAAAGGTTTAAAAATTGTTTAGGAAATAATTGTTATTTTTTTGGATTACAATAAGTAGTGCTGTAACTAGTGCCTTGAACACAAATAAATAATTTTATTCAGTACCAGTTTTGTAATTTTTTTTTTTTTTTAAAGTGTGACTTTATCAATTTATGTTAATAATAAGTTTGAAAGGTTTTTTGGATGTATAGTCTTGGAGATCCAAAAGTAATGCGAATTTACTGAAAACGTAGTTCAACATTTGGTGTTGTTATAACTTTGGTCCGATGTTTGTAAGTATGAGAAGAAGAAGAGATATACCTTCCAAAAGAGGGATGACATGACCTAGGAGGTTGCACAGGTTATACCAAATCGCTACCACGACAGTCGGGCAGTACCGCAAGGCAGTACCCGAGCGTACCGGATTCATTTTCGGCCAAGGACTGTTATTTCGACAACACTCCCTAAAAGCTTTGAGGAGTGATTTTGTTGTTACAAAAACGGCAAGAGATAGACCACAATTAAATATACCAAAATTATCAGGATGATGAGCTGAGTTGATTTAGCCATGTCCGTCTGTCCGTCTGTGCGTCCGTCTGTCAGTCCATCTGTTTGAATGCAAACTAGTCCCTCAGTTTTAGAGATATCGCGATAAAATTTTGCAAGCAGGCGCCATTTTGCATAGGATTAATCATTTGTCGGAACCAACAAGATCGGACCGATACAACGCATAGCTCCCATACAATGGATTGTTCCGACAAACGGGTTTTGGCTATACAGTTTGCAGTTAAAATGCTAGGATCGTAAAATTTTGCAGGTTTGGTACATATTATACATATACTAGCAGGGTCCCCGGCGTTGCTCGGGATGTAAGTAGTGAGGGGGATTTCAAAATCAATAATATATTTTAAGATTTCATATTTATATAATACTAGTATGTAACTCCCGATAATCGGGTGGGTTTTTTTTAGAAAAAAATTAAAGCAAACTTTAAACGCTAATATCTTATGAACAAATTAACCAATTGAAATTTTTGTTATTTTGTGCAAACATGCTCATGATAAGCTTTCATTTGATACACATTTGATTTATGTATGTACGTATTGTAGTTTAGTCTAGCTAAACGCCTTGTTTTAGAATAATAATATAGATTATTGCTCACTGAATAATTTACCAAATTGGAATATTTTGAAAATTTTGAAAAAAGAGTATTGAAAACCGGTTTTCAAATATTTTATTTTGCGGTATTCGTTGGTAACGTTAGGGGTCCTTTCAAGAATTCAATTTTGACAAATTGTGGCAGGATGAATGCAAATTCAAATGTTGATTTGATACAATATTGTAGGGTAATATTAAGGTTTTCGGGCAATCGCATTTTGACCGATAACTTAGTTATCTATCAATTTATCGAAACCTATCGAAGTCCAAATGAAACCTGGGGCCTTCCCCTTTCGTTTGATACCCATATTGTACGATCTTTCTATACCTATATGCGAAATATCATAAGTATAGGTTCAATATACTTAGAGTTATATGGAATAAAAAAATTTCGAAAAGTAACGGTCCCTAGCAGGGTCGGAACCCCCAAAATTAAAAGAAAAATAGCCTATAGCTCCTTCCAGACTATAATCTGTAGGCGTGCCAAATTTCAACAAAATCCGTCTTGCCATTCTCACGTTTTTAGGGAACAAAAGCAAACGTCTGGACATCCAAACATCGCTACATTCACATTTATAATATTAGTAGGATGTAACGTATGTAGTGAAAATCATACAGTTCGGACCTACAACATAGCATTAGCTCCCATACAATCTATTGCTCCGATAAATATGGTTTGGCCATGTAGGACACTTAAAAAAGTTATGCTTATTCATAAAAGGTATAAAGCCTTCGGCACAGCCAAAAACAGCCCTTCCCTTACTTGTTTTTCATTAATTAACATATCGACTGCTGAGTGGGAGATAAAATTTTTTTAAAATATTAAAAAAAACGCTTTATCTCAGAATTTTTTTAAAGAAAGCCCTATTTCAAAATGAATTTCAAAAGCCGTATCTGAACGAAAATTTCATAAATTTTCAGCTGAGAAAGGGTGTTTTTCAATCGGATTTTTAAATAGGGCGTTATTGAAAAAAATTTGGGAAAGGGCGTTTTTTAAAAATATTTTGAAACAGGGTGATGTCGATGTATGTTCATGTACACTTTAAATTGTCCTCAGATAGCAGGCAGCCTTACTTTTTTCCCTAAAAATATAAAAGTAATCATTGTTGTGGGTTCCTGTTAAAAATCAATGCTCAATCTCTTGAAATTGTGTAAACATTGATTAAAGGACACATACCTTCAAACATTATTAATTTAAACGAAGTACACTCTATTACATCTCACCCGATTTCAGACGCCCTTCAATCACTTAGGCTATTTGTATTTACGTTCAAGCGTTTCCTTGTTTTTATTGTAGATACTTAAATAAAATTTTCTTGTAGGCAATTATGCAACAATTAGCAGTTGACAACAATATTGAAACGTTGCTGTCAATACCATGCCTACGCGTGCGTTCACGTAAAATTGCCGATTTGTTGCAATGGGACGATGACGACAAGCATAGGCCTTGGACGTACAACAAAAGTTTCAAATTATATTACAGAGAGCTTTTATTGCGCTTTTATGTTGCCATTGCTATTTTAACGTTACTGTTGTTGTTGTTACTGCAATTGCTGTAGGTTTTGTTGCTACTTTTGGTTTCTGTAATTGCTTGATAACTCAATGCGGAATCAGAAATTGTCATTTAACTTGAATTACGCGCGCCGTGACACGCATACAACCAACTCAACATACATACATGGACATAAGTTCTATCAATGTGTAAATATGTTTGCTTGTAAATTGAAAAGACCTACCTGCACGCATGCATGCTCCATGAATTCCTGCATACATACAGACATTCAAACCAATACTTGTGTGAGCGTATGTATGTATGTATGTAAGTGAAGTGCGGCAAAGTTTAATAAAAAATGCGAATAGCACATTTTAAATTCCCTCAACGCTTTCACGCGACGAAATTGCTATCGCTCGTACATTTAGCTCAACCTCATGGAAAGTGGCAAACGGAATGTTGCATGCAGCAAATACGGTTTGTGAATGGTAGCAGCGCCGTCAACTCATAAATAATTACGTAGTAAGCACTTCAGGCGCAAAACCGTTTAAATTACAATTTATTGAAGTAGACTTGTGGTGACGCATCAAACGGTCAGACTACGAAAAAGGCAATGGGTAGCTGGGATAGGGGGGAGGCACGCAACATAACAACGCGCCCAACTGTCTGCTGACTATTATTTGGTTATGAGGTGGTGAGTTGCCTTGTTGGCTTTTATAAAGCCCTTTTGCGTTCACAACCGCTTACACTTTACAGCGTTGAAAAGCCGAGCAAACGCAATTGATAATGGTTCAACGAAGCAGTAAAATTACGTTTAGTAAGTGCAACAGTGTTTCAACCAGGCGCTAAATGTTAAATTGCAGTGGTAATGCTATGCTTTTAGTAGCAGAGGGTGATGCAAAAGTGATTATTGTTGGTGATATAAACTGGCACTTTTATTAAAATTTATTCGAAATAGCATCTGCTAATGTAGATTCACTTTTGTTGAGAACCTGTTTTTTAATTTAAATGCTTTAAAATAAGTATGTAATTGGAAAAGAGTCGTGAGTTCACTAAAACTTACAAAAATTAGTAAGTAGAACTCTCATGACATTGTAAGTTCTGTTCTACTTTTTCCAAAATTTCAGTGTATATTTTTAGGATCATGGGTTAAAGCATATGCTATATTAATTTTTGGAAAAGTGGGCGGTGCCACGCCCCCAGGCTATATAAATTTTAAATCTACATAACTATGAACATATTAGGTGCAAATTAAAGATTTTTGGATATGTGTGTCCCTTAGTCAAAATTTATATAATTTCTGATTTCGGTGTCACGTCCACATTTTTTGTGTATTGTTTGTTCTTCAATAATGTCCAAAGTGTATGGTTGATCTGTTTTAAGCTTTTCCAATACGTTAGCACTTCGTTGGGTATAACATACCTAAGCTATATTTGTAAATTTTTTTGGAAAAGTGGGCAGTTCCAAGCCTACAAGCTAAGTAATATTTCAATTCGCTATATCCCTGATTGTATTTTCTTTAGTGAGATTTTAACGTTCTTAAATCTTAATGAATGCACTTATTTTTTTTTTGTTTGTTATTGCCATTAAAACATATCCGGAGTATTAAAGGATTTTCATAAAATCATAATAGTGGCGTTAAGTGGTCAGTGTGTACAGGAATGTTCAAGGACAGTCTAAATAGAATAGGATAGAACTAAATAAATACTAACTATACATCTGCTCAGCAGCGCATAATGGTTTTTGTCATACTCATTGAGTTCAAAAGATCGGTTTTTCGAGATGGGCATCCAAAAAATTTATTTGTTTATACCAAAGACATTAAAACTAGAAACATTGTATATCCAAAGGACTGCATTAAATGGAATGTTAAATATTAATTGAAAAATCTTTGAAAATGTATTTCTAGGGAAGTCACGGGTCAGGCAGAACAACGTCTGCCGGATCTGATAGTTGTCAAATATTGTTTTTTGTTTGCATTTAAAATAGGAGCATAGCGATTGATAGACGAAGAATGCTCAAATCATCCCCCACGTCATCATACTAAACTTTCGTTAGCCGAAGATTTTTTTATACTTTATCAGATAACTTCCAGTTGCTTTTGTAGTCTGCTTGGTATATGTTTTTCCTAACTAGGTATACATACATACATACATACATATATAGTAAGAAAACTGTCTTTCTTTCACAAGAGATGACTCTGATCGCCGTGGTACAGTGGTAGCGTGCTGGCCTAAGCCACTAAAATTTAGATAAACCCCGGAAAGTAACGTTAAAAATACTTTGCAAGCTGTCTTTTCAAAAAAGGATCGTCTTTCACAAATAACCCCACACGTAAGATGATATTTGGGTGAATAAAAACCATCGGAACTTTACAAGAAAAAATAGCCACTAAACATCGATAAATATCGCAAATTCCTATTTTCTATTACCGCACATTACTATCTATCGCAGGAATGTCACTGCAGTTCCACTGTGCATCAGGGTGTATAAGTGTTGCTTCTGATCCTAGAGGCTTGAATGAAGTGCTACGGCAATTTCACCACTTAACAAAACCGAACACGCACATCATTGCCAAGTAACTGTAAATTCATACTTACACACTTACATACCATAAACGCAAGTAAATGCGCGGGAGCTTACACTAAATTGAACTCCAAGTGAGAAAAGCATAAATAGTGCTTTGATACACATTTATCTACCAACTTTAGTAGCTAATCTAATGCCACCTGCGGGGAGGTGTGTGGGTGTTGATAGTTTAGTAGTTACTAAATCAATTCGAATGGTGTGCAGCTTATACTGGGGTAAAACTGAAATACTAAGCTTAAATAGAGCTATTATATCTGCAAATCAATTTAAACTTAAAGTAAACGCTTTATTTACACTTTGGGGATAGCCGTGCGCCAACTTATAATTAAATCACCCACAGGTGGGGGGCCCACTCATAGTCATCCATTTTGTAGCTTGGTTATTCACACGGGTTGCGCTGTCATGCAATACAAATTAAACTGTCAACAATTTAACCATATCGTGGCATATAATCTTCACACCTAAATTATTTAAATTATGCCATACAAAAAAGGGCAAAAAAAAAAAAAAAGGCAGCAAACCATTAAGCAGGATGGCACTAATTTAATATGTTGACGGCGCCACGAACATATTTGAAAGAGCAAATTAATATATGTACATAAATGAATAAAAAATATTTAGGTAGTTGGTGAGAAAGGAAATTTTTTTACAGGTTCCACATACATATGTATAGGTACATACATACATACATACATATATGTATAAACATTGAAACTGTTTAAAGATAGGGACCACAACAAGTGCGGTTTTTATAAAAAAAATTAAATAAAATGAAGTAAGAAAGTCCAAGCTTGTAACCGAACACTAAATATTCCGCTGGGTAAGAAAATTATTTTGTTCAGCAATGATCCCGAACTTGAATCTACTTAGTGCATCTCAATTTATACAGAAATAACAAAACAAAATCTATTATTTATTCTCAAGACACCCACATGTTGGTTTGGAAAATTATTAAAGGACGCGATCATCAAAATTTTTCCATAACGTCGATATTCGTATAAAAAATGAGGAGTTTGTAGTGAAAAACGGCCAAAATTAAAAATTACTTGTGTGGGTTTGCATTTATGCGTTACTCAGTTTGGCAGTGTCACCGACGATATGTATGAATTTTTCGTTTTCTGGGTGTAAAATGTCGCTACTCTTTCTGGAGTACAAGAAGAGATATCCCAAATGATGAATAAGAGAGTACTCGCGAACTTTACTAATCTTGGAGCAATAGTTATTAAAAAAGATTTTATATATTTTTGGAGCGAAAGTAGAGATTTCTTCAATTCCTCCTCCTAGAACACCTTTTTGAATAAGCCGAACTTAAAGAAACAAATGAAACAAAAAAAATAAAAAATCTGCAATCGTTAAATAGCTATTGTTTTAAATAATTAATTTCTTATTTCAAATATTGATTTCATTCCTTCATTGATTCAAAAGAAGACTTGAGTCATGATTCTCCAAAGATCCCATTGATGTCTTCCTCATTACTCTTCTCGGGGGTGTACTAAAATTCTACAAAACTTCCCCACTGTTCGATATTTTAAAAGTAAAATAGCTTAGAGTCTTGCACTTCTTTTAATACTTCAATTTTAAGAAACTACAAAAATCCCCGCATGTTTGAATAATGTGTCTTTCAGTTAGTATTTAAATAAATTACAGGATAAAAAGACTACCTTTTCCTGTTTGTAATTTATTTAGTCAAATTAGTTAGTTAGTGTTTTTATTCATTTCACACAAATGTTTATCACACACAGTTTGTTTTTAATTAAATAATAACCATGTCATATTTCAACTTGTTGGTGTTTTTTTTCTAATTTTGAATAATATATCTAAATATTATTTGCATAACTCATTTGTTAAAATAAACTAATTTGTGATACTTTGCCTGCCTGTAGGCTGCAGAATTTTGTTCGCAAAGTCTTTCATGTTGCCACATGGTTAAGTTTGCTGGAGCTTGGTTTAGTTGGTTCTATTTAGGTATTGATCGTCAACTAATAGCAAAAGTGGCAACACTAATTTCATTCAAAAGGATTTGAATAATTTTAGAAATAATAGGGTATATAAAAATACAAAAATATAAAGGAATTATGTGGCAACTCTGGGTAATAAAAGTGTCGTAAGATTTTCAAATTTTATCAAGTGTAACACATTTTTATAAATTCTTCCCCGCCCACTTAAGAAGGACCATACATCTTTCGGAGAACTTTACAAGCTTGCCATCCCATCTTCTTACAACACCTTGCACATTTCGAACCTGAACCTGTTACTTCATTTCAAAAACCAGCCCAGTGTCTCCTTTTCGCGCTCGTGCCAGCAGAAATTGAACGCCTCACCTTATCTATAGAAGAAAATCACACCACCCACTCAAACTCGATGGGCGCCCTAAAACGATTTATACATTCATACACACCAAAGTAGAAAGCAAACACCACTTAAATAGCAGCGATTTCTAAAATAATTTTCAAGCATTTGGCGCTATTCAATAGACAAAGTTAAAAGCACAAATCTCTGCAGGAGCATAAAATCCGAAATGCAAAGTAAAACGAAAAATTCATCAAAATTCATAGCAGAAGCTGCCAAGCAAATGTTCTGCCAATAGTTTAGTAGTTCAAGCGCCAAATAAAACTCGACAGACAAATATATTTGAAGCGGTGGCAGGGGCAAAAGCATTAAAAAACAAAGAGCGTTGAAAAGTGAGAAAATAAAATAATATTAAGTGCACTATGCTATCAAGAGGAGGAAGTAAATTTCTAAAACCCTGTTTCAAAAAAAATATTACCGCAGAGTGTATACCAAATGTAAAGGCGTTCAATGGATCTGAGTTTCTTATAAAAAGGTCTGAAGAATTAAGTGTTAGTTGTTGTAACTGTTGGGATATTCCAACCATTTGTCGCATTCCTTCCTGGAAACGCAGAAGGAGACTAAACAGGTTGTGTTGACAGCACTTTTCCAGATAAGAATCTGTTAAGCTCTGGAATATGTACCTTACAGAACCAGTCCGACTGCCGATTTAGTTGGTCTTAGACTTTTCTTATTCGGTACCAGAGACGAAGTGGCTTTTTTTCACTCTAACCTTCAAAAGAAAAGAAAAAGAAACAATGCCACTTCGAACTGGGTAGTCTATGCGTCACGTATCGCCGGTGCACGCCGAGTAACAAATACGATTTAATGACGATCTGTTTGAGCTGAACATAGACGTAGGCATTTTTCACTGAATTAAAACCCACAACTTTTGTGATTAAATGGGGGACCACAACTGCAATAGGAAGAAAAGGTGGCGACCGATTTTTGTTGTCGTGCTGGTTTAAACGCCATTTAAGGAGAAGAGACAAGAAGTCACTCTGACTTCATAAATCCGACTCCGAGCTTGCGTTTCTATGTGTTAACTCCAGTATACAACTTGCCCTCATAATGAAATCAGCTCCAGCTGGTTATATGGACCAGAAATTTCAAGAACATTGCCTCAACTCTTTGCCCTAAAAGCTATTGTAGCTCTCGAGTTATGCAAAAATTTACCAAATTGTTGTCGAAATTTCTACCTCTTCACTTCTGTTTGAGCGCAACAACAAAATGCTTAATAACCCTAAATATACGTAAAGTAAAAGCTAAAACATTGGTAATTCAATACAAAGAGAATGAACATTTAAAGTTTTATTTTCTTCCGTCTGAGCAGAGAGTCAACATCCTGTCCGAGCACTTCCTACTCTGTGTCGATATATTTGAATGAGACAGTAAATTGGCGTTACTTCCCGTCCCATTACTGTTCAATACCAAGGCATGGCTGCTTTTGATTTCATCGACTTAGCAGTTGTTTTTGCTTCTTCTCTTACTTCTTTTAATTTCATTGCAACACAACGCAATATCTTATTGATTTGGCTTTATACTCAGACTTTTTAAAATCTGCACTTCTTTTCATTTCACTTCGCATTGAATAGCGATTTTGCTTCTGATTTCGAAAGTATTCTCTTACAGCCACTTTAGATATGTTTTTTGTTAGTGTTCTCTTTTATTCTATTTGTTCGTGCTTAAGAAAAGCATTCAACAACAAAAGATGCCGTAAGCAGGTGTCGATAAGCAAATGCGCAGGTAAATACGAATAGCGGAAGTGGCAAAGTCGACAAAATTGCTTTAGTAGATAGCTTTAGAAAGCTAAATACAATAAAATATTTATCTATGTCAACAACAAAAACTAATGGACTAGGAGTCCAGCGCGACTATCGAAAACTTAGCATTTTTAATGACAACCACCGGTGGGAGCAGATAGAAATGGAAACTAACTTTATTAGAGTGTCTCTGCCTATTAATAAAATAAAATATTAACATTTACATTTATTTAAAAAGAATCTCAATAAATTATTTCATTCAAAAAAAGAGGTGAGTAGTGGACAAAATATTTAATTCATGACATTTCCCTTAGCTAGGCTCGGCTACAAAGAGATTTTTCCCCTTTACAATACCACTGATAAGGTCTACAGCGCTTTCTCTTTAGATTATCAGAAGGTTGGACGATTTTGCCCGCTTAATATTTCGAGCAATATGCCTTTGATTTCTGTCAGGGACTGAAAATAATTTTTTTTTTTAGCAAAAAGCTTACGAAAAATTGGTCTTCTTGTTATATTGAGAATTTTTAACAATTATCTTCAGAAATATTTTATATTTTATATACATATATTCGTTATAGGTTCATAGGACACAAGAGTGCCGTTTTCGACAATACTTCCCAACAAAAAGAATGTTAAAAAAATTTAAAAATTACACTTTCAAAACACCATTTTATTGAGCAACCTGATACGATAGAACTTTTAATCTAACTGGAAAAATCAGTTGGTCTGCGTTTAGGTTTCGGTTTATAATATTATCTTGAACGGTTTGGATATAAATATTCATATTTTAATGCGCCATTGTGATATAAGATATCACTAACATTTTCTAGTACACAACCTTTCATCTGCTTCCGCGAATTGATTGACTTTCAGAGGCAAATTAGTATTCTTGAATTATCCACTAGCTATCTTTGTTGAAAGATCAGACAGGGTGACTAATATCGTTAAAGTTTTAAACATCTCTGCTAGTTTTGTGATTCTTTCAGATTTTGAGAATGTTATGCAATAAACTGGACCTCCCCTAATAAAACGTTTGAAATCGATTGAAGAATACAGGTGAATAAGAAGCAAAGAAAATCCATTTGTACTTCATGCAAGCAGCAACGCTATACACCGAACAATATGAAAAGTGAAAATTTAAGATGTTTGATGGACAGAAAAATAAAAAACCAAACGAACTTTTGCAGTGATTGAAGTTTTATAAGTTTATCTTCTCTACGTCAACTTGCAGCCTCGGCAAATCTTAAGCAATCATAAACTTTAGTATAAGGTTTCAAACAACGAATCACATGTGTACGTAAACAAATATCTGTGCTCATCTCTACATATAATAAAATTGTAACAGGTCGATGTCTGTACATGGCAGATATCAACAAAAAATTGATTGGGGGAAGCATTATTAAACGACTAGAATCCAAATCAACCATTTTTTTAATTTTTGTGTGTCTGTCTGTCTGTCCGTATGTTTGTGGCCGTATCACTCTGAAAGTACTGAATGGAAATGTATGAAACTTTTTTCGGTGGATTGTCAGACGCTCAACCCAAAGTTTAAGATATTAGTTTTTGCGATATCTCAACCGGTTTTGGAGTTATCGCCCAATCTGTGGACCAGGGGTGACCAAAAATGTCTTAGTACAATATGGATGTCAAACGAAAGGTGTCAATGAGTGCTGTAATATGCGATGTGATCAATTGAAATATCCCAAATGGTTTCGGAGATATCTTGAAGTTATGGACGTATATTTGCAAAAAAATGTGTTAGTACAATATGGGTATCAAACGAATGGTGCCAATGGGTACTGTTATATGCGATGCGCTTCATTTAAATATCTCAAATGGTTTCAATTATATATCTTCAAAAATTTCGGACGGAAAAAGAGAAGGGTGGGTAGATGCCATGTACAGACGTCGACCTGTTGCAATTTTATTATATGTAGAGATATGTGCATATGTATTTCAAATTTCGAAAACTGGCCCAAATGTATTTTTTAATTGTTGTTGTGAACTATACAATTAAGTAATAGAAAGAAAGTCGAACCTCGAAAAAGTGCGTATAGGCTATAATGATTAAAATCGGACTTAGTCTGTTATAAGTTCTGATACGCAGCGAAGCAAGCGGGCCTTACTAGTAAGCAATAAAAGCTTAAGTCGACATATCTTAGTCGCATACTATGGACTATTTCCTAGAAGTGGATAGAGTTAAATCAACGTCTTTTCTCTGCAGCTTTCTTTTGGAATGGTTATCTTAAGATGAACTTAAAAATATTGTTGGATCATTAATACTCTCTGAAGAATAGGTCAAAATACCCACTTTTTCTTAAGTCAACTTAAGCTGTTATTGCTTATGACAACAGATATATGGAAATATTTACAATACAAAATTTAGAGTAAATTTTTCTGATAAAGTTTTACCTTAAATAGAGTTCTATCTTCCTAAATTTTATTGGTGCAATAATATTGGAATTGAAATAAAATGATTGCTCAAACTCTATGAAGAATATTTAATTCCAAGAGTTAATAATGCAACCCAGCTAATTATTCTACTATGCCTCACAAGTCTAACGAAGCTCGAGAAATTTACCTAGTAAATACAACAGGTTTCGGTTATATAGTGTTCTAGAAAAACATTTTTTTGGTTAAGCTCCGGTATGTGGAAGATTGGTGGTTGGCTTTAAAGCTTGACTGTTTTATATGTTACGTATACGCCATGGCAGCTCGTCATACATCTTTTTCAACATTATTCGGGACGGAGTATCTAAAATTCGGAACGATAACTAATAAAATTTGTTTATCATTAAAAAAAAATAATAAAAATGAAAACGTGAACACTTTAAATGATTTGTGGGTATACAAAAAGGACGATAAGAAAAGCTTCGGCGTGCCTCGAATTTTCTATTCGAATAAAAATATTTAGTAAATAATGACACAAAAAAAGTGAACAACGGTAATTAAAATTTTACGGTCTAAATACTTTAAAAATTTAAATATTTAAAAAAAAAACAGTTAAATAAAATAAATTAACTAAACTCAACTTGAAACTACGAATTCAATATTAAAAAAATTTTGTTGATGTTCAAAGTGAAACGTGTAGTTTTTACGATAGAATTAATCCTCCGTTTTAGTAATACTTTTCTTTTGGAAACTTACTACGATTTTACCAAAACTTCAGATTTCGCGCTGTTCCAACATTTTGATTTAAGGCTTTCTAAATCGTAATAGTGCACCCATAAGCGATAACTACTACTACTTATGCGAGTTCAAGTTAAGCTGTTATTTAAACATTTCTCTGTTAACTTATGTTAAGATAGGTCATTATTCCAGCTCTAGGAAATTAGTAATTTGTTAAAGTTTATTTTGGTTTTATTCAACAATATAGGATTTTTTCTAAAACATTTTTCATTAAAATTCTTCTGAAGGTAGACTTGGACGATTTTGCTTCTGCATTTGGTAGTTAGTATTGCTGGTTGGGTTTACGGTTTGTCACTTTTACATATTTTTTAAGCTATACGAGCTCTAAATCGATTGATACTAATTGTTGTACAGTTATTGTTCTTTTTTTTAAGCAATTTTAAGCAGGTTGAAAACAACAGAATGACTCTTAAATTTTGCCCAAACTTGATTTAGTTGATGCAACCATTATACTAGGCTAACATATTTGATTTTATTTCAGTATTAAATAATGAAAACATCATAACATATTTAAAATATATGGGTGTTTCCATGAGAAGGTCAACCACGACTGAAAAAATTATATGACCAGAAAATGGGTTTTAAGACGAATTATTAAGGGAAAAGTAATTGAATTTTTATGAAATGGAAGTATTTACAGCTTGTTGGTATCTTAAAACTCATAAACGGAAGAGTAAAACTGAGGTTTTCTTCAACTCAGTTTTCGCAAATTGAATCAACTATTTTCTCTTCCGAATTACCTAAATTAAGAGATTTGAAGTAGTGCAAATACATTTTAAAATTAAATTAACAATGCCAAATACTTACAAAAATGAGAAAAAGAGAAGTTTGAACTCGAATAACGGTATTTTTTTTATTTACTTTTGATAGTATACCTTTGTCGCGTACGTTATGCAAAAACATTATTTGTCTATATCATTTGTGTATTGACAGTCGCAAGTAATAGAGATTACAACTCCAAATCAAGAGATCTTCTAGTTAAATATATTCGGTGAAATTTTCTTTTGAATCGAAGTAATAAAAATTGTATTACCCTTTAAAGTTTGTCGCATACGTTATTTTAAATATGAATATTTTATTGTAATACATTAAAATCGACGTTATAAGCAATTTTTTCAATAACATTATCCTGAATAGATAGGTGCAGTTTAAAAATAAGTTTATTTTAACAAGCATCCCTTATTTTATAAATAAATTTAGCTGCAAATATTTTGAATGGAATTTCTTTGCCACCTCGCATGGCAAAGGCGCTGTAAATATATAAAGAATGTATATCAACAAATACATAAATATGTTATGAATTCGATTTTATTTTCATTATCATATAGTTTTTATAATAAGAATACATTTTTATTTTGTTTCCTAATTAAAGTGTAAATTTCAAACAAAAAACATTTTACCAGGGACCGAAAATAATTGTTATTTTTTTTTTCAGAATTCACATTATCATCAGATTTATTTTATTTTAGTCATCGTAACCAATATAAATGAGAGATTTATTTTTTTGGTTACGAATAACCTTTATCGCAAGTAATAAATTTTTTGGTTATCGGTGACCCACTCGACAGCAAACTATTTTTGCTGAATAGTGGTAAATTTTTCCTCGAGGAACTTGCAGACATTGGTCATGCCACTCCAGCAACTCAAGTTGTTTTATATTGTTTGAATTTTTTTGCTACCGATAACCAAAAAAATCATATTACTTACAATAATGGTTATTGTTAACCAAAAAATGTTTCTCTCATTTATAATGGTTATGTTGACCAATATAAAATATGTCTTACGGTAATGGTTAATTATAACCAATATTTGAATACATCAGTATTAATGGTTAAATGGGACCTTTTTATCATATTTCTTATAACAGTTACGTCCCTGCATTTTATTATTAATATACTAGAAAAATTGTCGCGTACGTTATGTCGCGTACGTTATTTAGTTTTTTTTTTAAATAATAATATAAAGAGATTATTTCTCTTTAAATATGAGAGGATTGTAAAGGTGCATTATTTAGCTTAGGTTACGAATATTCAAAGAAATTAAGAACTGGCTTGATTCGCAGACTTTCGCATATATGTATGTGCACAATATAAGCACTTCCGTTTTTGTCGCGTAAGTTATCACCTCATTTTGAACGGATATTTTAGACACCAAACCTTTCAGGGCGACCATTTTTTTTCCAAACATACTTCTTTTTAATTGCAACGTAACTGTATTTTTATTTTCCCGAAAACTAATTTTTGTGAGATTTATATTACTCCAAAAGTGTACGAATGTCGCATACGGCTGCATAGAAACACCCATATGTGTTAAAAACTAAAGTGAGATGAATATTTGTAGAATTTTTGCTAATTAAGCCAACATGCCAAATTTTATGCAAACAATTGTGAATATACGTACAGAGCTATGAATATTAGGGTGGGTCAATTTGTATGGAGCAAAAAAAAAGGCCCAAACGGTTATCAAAAGCGTAAACTACGATGAACTCTGAGAAAATTTGCCCAAGAAACCATGGGTCTAAAATCAAAATGGAGCTTCCCGTTTTTAACGAGAAACTTTTCATTTTGTTTTTATACCTTTCATGAGCATGAAATGGTATTATAACTTTGATCCGATGTTTGTAAGTATGAGAAGAAGAAGAGATAGACCCACCATTAAGTATACCGAAATGATCAGGGCGACGAGCTGAGTTGATTTAGCCATGTCCGTCTGTCCGTCCGTCCGTCCGTCCGTCTGTCCGTCCGTCTGTTTGAACGCAAACTAGTCCCTCAGTTTTAGAGATATCTCGATGAAATTTTGCAAGCAGGCGCCATTTTGCATATTATTAATCATTTGTCGGAACCAGCAAGATCGGACCGATACAACGCATAGCTCCCATACAATCGATTGTTCCGATAAACGGGTTTTGGCCTCTAACTCTTGCAATTAAAAAGCTATTAGAGCGAAATTTCGCAGGTTTAGTACATGCAATATAAGTAATGTGTGTAGTGAAAATCACCTCGATCGGACCAACATAACATATAGCTCCCATATAATCGATAGTTTCGATAAATGGGTTTTGGGCTATCAATTTTGCAGTTAAAGAGCTACGAACGTTAAACTTTGCACGTTTGCTACATATTATATATGTAACATATGTAGGCAAAATCAGCCAGATCGGGTCAACATAACGGGTAGCTCCCATACAATCGATTGTTCCGATAAGTGTGGTTTGGCATTCATGAAAGGTATAAAGCCTTCGGCACAGCCGATGACAGCCCTTTCCTTACTTGTTTTTTTATATGTTACCTACACGAAATCGATAATATAAGAAAGTTTCTCATTAAAAACCGGAAGCTCGATTTTTATTTTAGACCCATGGTTTCTTGGGTAAATTTTCTTAGAATCCATCGTAGTTTTCGATTTTGATAACCGCTTTGTCAAGAAAAAAATGTACCCACTCTAATGAATATGGGTCAATTTCAAAAAAAACGTACACAACGAGTTTTTTTTGCTTATTTTTAAAGTTTTTCCAATTCGCCTGTAAGAGTGGCCAATTTATGTAGAAATTGATGAAGAATCCGGTGGGACCTTTAGGCTTTCAAAAAAATCAATATTTTTGGTTTTTTTTTAGGTTTTCTATGATTTCTATCTTGAGCGTCACACACCAAATATGTATAAAAAATCGGGGAAAATTCAAAAATATTTGAGATTCAAGTTTACTATGTTGTTCTTTTGTTTTTCAAGATTCACTTTTGCCAAAATCACCTTTTCGATTATAAACACAAAATCACGATTCACCTTGATTTATTTTTTTTTTTTAAGTGACTAGTTATTTACAAATTTTAAGATGAAAATATGTAAATTATTGTTAAAAAGAGACTTGAACTAAGGGGTTACTTGCAAACTAATAGGCTTGTAACAATGTATTTCAAAAACTGCAAATATAAGCGTTTTAAGGAAAATAAAACTAAGTGTGACGCTCAAGATATTTTGTGACGATCAAGAGATTTTGTTGCACGTAAACAAGAAATAATGCCAAATTTAAAGTGTAACGAAAAAAAGTTTATTTTTTACAAAAAGTAAATAAAAGAAAACAAAAATTCTTCAAAAAACAAAAATTTTCATACGAAACTAAACATATACATATTCTTTGATGTCTTTAACAAAATTTTAAAAAAGGAAGTAATTCTTGAAGAAACTTATACACATACGCGCTTTATCGAGCTTTTCTCGCGATATTTCCGTGCTCTTTCAGCCGCCGTTAATTTTGTTGTTTTACTCTTGAAAATTAAAAAATAAAATCAAAATTAAGCATTTTAAGCTATGAAGCAATATGTATGAAAAGTGATGCTCATGAAATATTTGCCTATTTTTGTTTTTTCCGTAGGCAATTTATTTCCCAAATTCACAAATTATAAAAAAATGAGTTGAGACCATGTAAACAATGATTGTCAACTTTAATTTTTTACATTTAATATATTCACTTTTAAAAAAAATAGCGTGACGCTCAAGAATTTTTATCGCGCCCTTACCATGGTGTTCACATAAACTACGCAAATCCACACTTTTTTTAATAGTTTTTGTTTTCGCTTTTTCACTATTGTAATAATTAAAGTTTGTACTTTTATTACGTTATTTACTTTATTTAAATGAAAATTGAAAACTGCTAATATTTCTTGATTTATAAAAAAGTGACGCTCAATGCAAATTGTGGGGACAACTGTTCTTTGCAACGCCAAATTCGCACTAATTAATTTTTGACAACTATATCAAATCAAAACAAAAGAAAGATACCCAATAATTCGAAAACTGTTATTAAATGTTGCCCAGTAACTTTTTTCTTGATTTTATTTTATTTTGTTTACTAAAAATTCTAACGGGGGACACATGCTTTTGTATGAAAGGAGTCAGAGGGAGAAACAAAACACCATACTGAATAAACAAAAAAACAAATATACAAATTTGAGAATTATGTTTTTTTGTTACATATTCCTCGGTGATCACTGTCCCATTTTTTTTTTTTTTTTTAATTTGTTTTTTACCTAAAATAGTAGTGTAAAGTGCGGGGACACAAAAATTGCGTTTTTTTTGAAATTGACCCATATACATATGTATCTACATACATATGTATTTCCAAATCAAACAGTCCACGCCTAGGACAAAAAAATAATATAATTTACACGTGAGTATGTGCATACCATTTTTACAATAACAAAAACAAATGGTTAAAAAAAGATTCTTTAGACTACTGGCAATTGCATATATATAAATTAGGGTTGTGCTTATTTTATCTTGATAACGAAATGGGGGGAGGCTAGTACTTACTTCACCGGCATAACAAGATTTTGGGGTTGTTCAAAGTAAGTAATGTTATTGTTATGGCATAATATAAAGTTTTTAACCACATTACTTGGATGAAAGTTCCCTGGCTTACCTATTTAAATCAAGTGCTTAAGCTCATCGTATTTGTTTACTTTGTTATATAACGTTATTTCAAGCCAACAATTAAAACAAATTCCTTTTACTAACATGATCATAGAAAGGTTTCAGTTTTGAATCTTCTGATTGGTGTTTTCATAAAAACTTTAAACCTCATTTTGGTTTGGTTAATATTGGTTTTATCAAGAAAGTAAGAGAAAAGCCCGCATTTATTATAAACATTGTAGAATAACTTCCTGCCCCTTGTAGATGCCACTTGTGTTTCTGGGCTTTCTAGCTTTTATCGGTAATGCGAAAAATATATACATACCTACTGGGGTTTAATAAGCTCGAAAACAATTCTTCAGGTAGTTGTGTGCCAATTTAACATTTTTGGATCTTCCATTTTCAAAACCAGAACCATTTTTAAATTGGTGGTGATGATTTTAAGAAATTTTCAAAAAAAATAGTTGCACCCTGCACTATGTGGATATGATCCCTGCAGAAAATTGGACTAGCTCAGAACTATACCTAGGTAATGTCTTCAACTGTCTTCTTTAAGATGGCGTATCAATTGTCACCAGTCACCTTACTTGACAACCCGTGCTGAACCGGTTCTCATTCGGACAATACGAAGATAGTTTAGCTATTGGCTAGTTCTGAACTGGTTCCACGGAATGCGCCACTAAGTGGATAGCTCAAGACTGTCCTTTTTGTAGATTGGTTCGCAATTTTACTGCAGGGATGTTTAACGGAAGCTCATCCATACCATCATATTCATGGTCAGCAGGAGCTCCACTATGCACTAATTTCCAACAAATGAATGTCGGTCGCATTCATAGGGGCAGACAGAGCATTTAACATGGCACAAATATGAATGCATATGCACTTTGTAGCTTACACATGTGTTCACATATACATACATATGTACATACATAAATAGGTAAGAGCATATAGTACAAATGAACGTACATCCGTCGAAATATTTGTCTGCCAGTCTTTCCGCGCTTGCTAACTGTGACTGAATTCATTTGCAAGCCGTGCGGGTAGAGACTTTCGTACATCTGCATCTAAAAATACAGGGACTAATTTGTACGCACCCTGTAGAGAACTCGTTGAACAAGAGAGACAAATATTTGTTTTGAAACTAAATCTGGCTTACACATGGTGTTGGAAAAGAGGGAGCTTTTAACTATTATGTTATGTGTTCGTTAAGTTTAGAACGCCTGAAACGCCCAAAAAAGCTAGGAATGGATCTACAGCTGGACTAATTGAGCACTCGTTCAGAGCTCGATTTATTCCCTATAGACTGCGTATGTAGGTGTATACCACTTATGCATTTTAAACATACGTCTTCGAATTCCATTTGTGTACACTTTTTCATTTTTTTGACGTTCACATTCAACCCAATTGTCATGTCCCACTGTTGGCTCGTTCATTCGTGTGTCCGCTTCGCAGGTCCACTGAATTTAGTTAAGTCGCTTTTTGTTAGTAAAGAAAAACGTTAAAAATATAAAGCTTTAATAACACACGTTCAGTTGTAAAACACTAAAATAAAATTACTATTTTAACCAGAACAAAAACAAGCAAAATGACTAAAAGTAAATCTTGGCCCTTTTTTGCTGCTGTGCTATGTAAATATGAATTTGGCACGAAAAAGCTACTGCCACACGTCCAAAGGCAATGCATTTTATTTGTTGTTGTTGTTATTTCACTCTACTGCACTCGGTTTTGTTTTGCTTTTTTATGCACCCCGGACGTCACTTTATTTACACACCAGACACAGACTTAGTCACATATTCATTTTGACCAACACTGGTAAATAGTGTGGCTGGTTGTGTGCGTGTGTATATGTGTGTGTGTTTGTGTGGCTTAAAAGCAAATACATATGAATGTATGTGTCAAATAAAATCAGCGAGGATTTTGTGTGCGAAGCGTGACGCGGCATTTCAATAACATTTCAACAGAACCAACAGACTGACTGACCTTTTTTTTTACATTCCGTTGGCGGAAGCTGCATTCAACATTCAGAGGTTACATAAATTTTCTATAAAAGTCGAAGCTTGAAAAGCATTAACTCTGTTTTTATATTTATTACAATATTGAAATGCCATTTTGATTTAAAATCCAAATGAATAAATGCAGTTTAACTAATGGCTTTCCACTTAAAATACGTAAATCTAAAGATCGCGCGGTAGAAACTTAAGTACAGTATTACTTGGATCTGAGTTCATGAATATGATCGATGCCATGGCATGTAAACGACTCTTGACACAAAAAAAAGATGGCTATATCTGACTCAGTGTACAAGTACAATGCGTTTAGATAAAACTAGCAGGGTACCCGGCGTTGCTCGGGATGTAAGTAGTTAGGGGGCCTTTCAAAATCAATAATATACTTTAAGATTTCATATTTATATAATAAAGCTGACCCGGCAAACTTCGTTCCTCCCAAAATAGATTTTTTTATTAATTTTTCACTACTTCATTGTGCATACAACTTCAAAAATATAAAATTTTAGTATTCCGTTTAAGGCTACACGATATACAAAATTTTTAGTTTTCTGTCCCGGAGCGTAAGTAAATAGCGAAAAAATTTTTCCTACACGGGAACTATTGATATCATTAATCTCCTGATCAATTTTCAGGTACTAACTTTAAACGCTTTTACGATAACCCCACTTTTATGCACAAAAATTGTTTTGATATCATTTAGCTCTATACCAATTTCCAGGTTCTTGCCTTAAATACTTTTAGAGATATTAAGCTTGAAAAATTAAATTAACTAATCGTATAACCCCTCACCAAATTTCAGTGGTGTAACCCGAATACTTAGAGAGATATGGACAATGAAAAATTCCATTTATATGGGAGGTGCCACGCCCACTTTTTCGTTACACCCAGTTGTTTTGGAGGTGGTAGGGATCGATCCCATATAACCCCTTACCGAGTTTTAATGATCTAACAAAAATACTTCCAGAGATATCGACTAAGAAATATTTCATTCGTATGGGAGGTGCCACGCCCACTTTGTCGTTATCCCCAGTTTTTTTGGAGGTGGTAGGGATCGATTCCATATAACCCCTCACCAAATTTCAGTGGTCTAACATAAATACTTCCAGAGATACGGACAATGGAAAATTCCATTTATATGGGAGGTGCCACGCCCACTTTTTCGTTACACCCAGTTGTTTTGGAGGTGGTAGGGATCGATCCCATATAACCCCTTACCGAGGTTCAATGATCTAACAAAAATACTTCCAGAGATATCGACTAAGAAATATTTCATTCGTATGGGAGGTGCCACGCCCCTTTTTCGTTATCCCCAGTTTTTTTGGAGGTGGTAGGGATCGATTCCATATAACCCCTCACCAAATTTCAGTGGTCTTATATAAATACTTCCAGAGATACGGACAATGGAAAATTCCATTTGTATGGGAGGTGCCACGCCCCCTATATATACAAAATATTTTTTAGCTTGTGACCATCCCTGGAAGATGTACAGTGGGTGTGTAAAATTTGGTTACGATCGGTTTATAAGTTTAGGATGCAAGTCGATCTATACCTACATACATACATACATACATATTTATTTACATAATTTGAATTTTATATATATAGATAGAAGAGCTAAAGATTAAGTTTAAAGCTGCAACAGAGGCCCACTCCGATATCTTCAAATTAATTAGCTTTATCTATTACAGCTCTGATCCGAAAATAAGCCGATCCCCTAAGCTATCAGATTATAGTTCGGCTTTTTGTAGTCACATTCGGTCAATAAGGGAATAATTTGGTAGAATAAAGCAACATACATATGTAAACTAGTTAAGAGTGGTAACAGATCATAGAAAGAGCGGCCACGTGGGGATCTTGCCATTAAACCATGCACTTGGTCACTTATTTCTGAATAGCAAAGAAAGGTCTGATGTACTGGGATGCCTTCAAAAGTATATGACATCCCAATCCGATTGATCGATTTGGTAAGTAGAGAAGATCTGAAGTTGGTCCACCGCCTTTAGCACCACATGCATTTAAAATAGGTATCGTTACTGCCACTGGCTGTAGAAAGTTAAGACAAATGCAGTGATACCCTCTGCCTGCACTCGCTACATTAGGAATTGCACAGTTATCAGATTTGGAAGTAACAAGTAGGTCTTAAAAAACATTGAAATTACGACCAATCTTGAACCTTGATAAGTTGCAATCTGAGGGAATGAGTTTCACAAACAATTTTCATTAGAAAGAATACGAAAATTCAAGCGAAACCCTACCTTAAACCTTCGAGATTTCAGAATGTGCAAAAATTTACGGAGAAATTTGTTCTCTTTTCAGGAGTCCAAAAATGCGTGATGACGATGCGAAGATTAAAGGGTTTTTTTTTTTTTTTTTTTTTTGCTGATAGAAAAAGTATTAGTGACCACTTTTTAATTTTTGCAAAATCGGAATTTATCATGTAAGGTGGGCCTCTAATTTTCGGCCCATTTATTTAAGGTACGTTTTATAAAAATTTCAACTTAAATTACTATTGATTTAACATAATCTTTCTTCTTTCGCTTATTTATCACTAAATGTAGTTATACTTATATGTTTATATGTTGGCTATTTGAGCATTTCAAAGTGCAAGCGGAAATTTTCAATAGCATTAAAAGTGGTAAAAACGGAAACAAAAGCGGAAAACGGGTCGCCATTGTTGTCACGACCGACACATTAATTTTAGGCTCGTAAAGATAGCCTAACTAACAAAGCCATTCATACAAATGAACGCCGGCATATGACATGCATATGTATGTACGTGTTGCCCATTGGTACGAAGTAAACGTTAATGCCGATGGCATTGGAATACGCTGATCAGGCTTACGATAGGTGGTATCAAAGTATTTGAAACAAATTCCGTTTCCGACTAGACTCGAGAAGTTTGCCATAGTCGAATTGAGTGAGATATTTAGAAAGAAATGGTACAATAACTTTTTTCGAATTTTGATAGCATGAAAAGACGAAAAAATAGAAGTTATAAGTCTTAGTCAGTAATATAGATAGCGTTCTCAGAACCCAACTCCGGGAAGAACAATCAATTAAATATTTTAGATCACTTTATTAAGCCCTCTTTTATAATATAAGGGCCATACCATCCTCATCTTACACTGCCCCTCGGTCCAAGCTGTACGTGTTATGCTTTTGTTATTGTTGAAAGTGGTTTGAGTAGAGAAATCTCTTCTGCTAGGAAACGAGTTCACGATCAGGACGCGAGCGCGTTATTTCGAGTCAAGTCTTAGTTTTCTGATTTTTTGTCTTCATCCACTCCTTCATTAAAGTTACTATCGTGATATCATGAAGGAACAATCATTGTAATCTTTGCCAGTTTAATATAGACTCGGTATTCTCCTGACAGAATTAGTATTAATTTGATAGCCTTTTCGTTGAAAATGGTGTGTGCGTGTCAGGTCCCAATTAAGCCTATACACTCAAAGATTAATGAGAGAAAAGTCAAAAGTGCAACTTAAGCCCCTTTAAAGTTATACAATGCATCAATTTTCTTCAACTTGTCTTTCTAGTCTGACCTAAATCCATGTTTGATCTAAGCTTTAAAACCCTCCACCGCAATGTGCCTTTTCGTTTTCGTTTAATATATTTCCGTTTCTATATTTTCAATCTACATGATAAATCCGTTTTTTATTAGAGTCTGGCATCAACCAAAACCTTATCACATGAACACCTAAGGTATGTGAGCTCGTTGTTGTCTAAGCACTTAAGTTGTCCACAAGACGAAGTTTACTTTAAGGCTCAACAATGTTTTATCATCTCTCTTACATTCGTTTATCTCCAAAAAATTCATATCAGCATGCAAAACAAAGTAGCATAACCAAAAGATTTTTCCACTTCTTGCTATCATTTTTAGCTACAAAAGGCAAAAAGTTATTTACCGTTATGCTTTTTATCGCCCATTAGATTTGTTTGCCTTTGACCGTGTTCTGCAATCTTGATTTGTTTATGTTTGGCAGCCGAATTATTTGTGGTTACATTCTTAAAGTCGCCTTGTGCGTATGGATTCATTTCTCTTTTCTTGACTTTCCTGTTTGCTTTGCTATCTATACGGCTGAGTTTATGTACATATGTATGTATGTATGTATGTTCGTATATACAGCCATTCTTTGGTATTTTTATGACTTAGGTGGTAGCACATTTTCCTCGTTTTTTCTGCAGATTTTCCTCTTGAGTTTCTTTGACGTCCTTTTGTTGTTGTTTGACATATCTGCTTTGGCCTATCACTGTACTTTTTATTATTGTTGTTTTTATTTACGCATATAATCGTTCCACTTAGCCGCTTCTTCTACCGGATACACCCATTATGTTATCGCTTTTATGGTTTATTTTTATTAGCGCAATCGGTCTTTCCTGATTGTTTGGTATAACGAGAATGTTATAAAGAAGAAGGAGTGATTGCGGTATGGAAAACAAGGCGCAGGAAGTACATGGATGGGTATGAAAAATGCTTTAAAATTTTGCCTAACCTTTACTGATTTCCTTAACGAGTTTAATATCTTTATACAATTGGCTTGCTTAACATAATTCAAAACAATACATAAATATTCAAGTGCATCTTATTGTACTTGTATTGCTTACTATCGTTGGGGAATAAGCTTAAGCTTCAGAATCAGCCTATAAATTTGATTTAACTGCAAAGCAATACAGATTTGGCCCGACTTGTACATTGGAACGACAATAATAACTTGTTTAGATATAAGACGTGTGAGGTTTCGCTATGGTTCAAGTGTTTTTTGCAATGCAATCTAAAATCAAAACTTGCGTTTCAGATAAAAGGTTTTTTCTTTTTGATTTTTCCGAATCTCTAAGGCCAACCTAGAAATAGCATCGTAGAGTGATTTGCTATTGTTGAAATAAATACATCAAATTATATGGATTCAGTCAATGCTCTTTAAACGGTTATCAAGGTATCAAAGTCGGTCCGAATGTCCTTCAATACACGTACAGCATCTGCTAACGGAACTCCTGAGAATTTTAGATTGCAGAAATATACTGAAACTTGGTGGACCCTCTTTTGTTCCTTCAGGTGTTTAATCAAAGACTTTAACCACTACCATCAGCGACATCTACAACCCAGTTGATAAAGTCTCTGATTCACAATGGCGTTGCAGTAAAAATCGATTTTTTTGCGCATTCACAATGGTTTATTTAAACAAATTAATTTTTATAAAATACGCTTGAACAAAAAAACCGATGAAATAAATATATGGTTTCGCATGTACAGGTAACCTACACCTTTAAAAAATGAGAGTAGAAAATTAGGAGCAAACACAAAAAGACCTTTCAGGCTTATTTGAAAGCCTTGCAAGTGTAGAATAATTTTATAATCTGTAAGTGGGCATTACAAATGATATTGAGAACCAACAAAGCCGTTTCCATACTTATCTCCAAATATTGAAAACAATATGTAATTGGTTCTTTAAAAAAAAATATTTATAAATATACATTAGACTGGGCCAAAAAATTAAATTTTTTAATGTTGTTCTTATTTTATAGACAAAAAGTATAATTTCAAAATTTCAGATACCTATATGACTTTCAAGAGGTCTAACATTTATTTTTAAGGCTGATCTCGTTTACTTTTAAAACTGAAAAATCAAATGAATTTAGTTTTGTTGGAAAAGAAATCCCTACAAAAAGTACTGAATGCAAATATTAGTGAGTTGGATCGTTGAATAAAATTCTTAATGGAATGGTCTGAAATTGTTTACAGAGTTACTCTTTCAAAAGTTCGTTACTTTTAGATTGAAAAAAAAAAATACACTTCACTTTTGCAACAGATTTTAAGCTCAGTAGTTAGACTTTAACAGTATTTTTTCTTTTCTAATTTTATTTTCTGTTTCTGACCTAGTCTAATCGACATACTTGCTACTTTCTCTCAAGAGTTTCCCTCCGTTTGATTACCGTTTTTTTATCGTTTTTTCATACATATGTATGCATGTTCTAATATTATTGAATTCACACATGCCAGTAGTATTTCTAGGCAATTTGTTTAAGTGCTATCCACACTTGTCTTTACCAGCACTTGTCTACCACTTTCAATTTGTTTCTCACACCTTTTCTGAGAAATAGTTACCAACTATTTTAACTACCAACATTTGTGCACTGCAACCACAATGACGTGACATGAATAACAAATATGTCCGTGTTAGATGTCGGGCTATGAATTGGCCGCAAAATTCATAAATAAAATACATATGGTTCGCACAAATTTTCACACTCAACTAACAAGGACATGAGAAGAGTTCAAAATTTTGCTCGCACACGTCACACAGGTGAAACATAAACATACATACATACGTGTACGTGTGTATGCGTAAAAATGTTTGTATGTGTGCATTGTAAGATGCAAAACTTTCAGAAGTTTAATAGTAAAGTCAACCAACCACTAAAGCTCTTACGTGTTGAATTACAAAAATATTTGTTTGAATGAATTACTTTCTCACAACTTAGATGGAGAATGAGGCGAAACATATTATGTCGAGCTCACGTAAGAAATTTCGTATTTTGCCTTATGGATTTGGCAACAACTCCTCGCCACATTTAAATTACCTTAAACTATTTAACCTTTATCACGTTTTATTTATCGACTGTGGTGTGAATTGACTGAAAATTTTTTAGTTATTGTTATAAAAACTAGACTAAACCAAATAAATAAACTTTAGTGTACAAATTAGTACCAACAAATGAATTTTAATATTTTCGGTCCGTACAGTAATCATGATTTTTTAGGAAAGTTTTTATTGGTTTTAAAGTTTTTATATAAACTGAAAATAAATTTGTGGAGTCAAACGCCATATCGTCTCTTATAGATCCATTTCAAAAGTTGCACGCCTTCTTGTTCAGAGTTTTTGCGGTACGTTCTGTTAACCATTAGGTTATTAGAACGATGGTTTGTTTGTTAGCTAAGCTTTTAATGCTTTTCATTTTGTATTCGCAAAGAATATTTCTTGATTGATTTTTAAGTAACTTTACTGTTGTCTAACTGGATTGTTCTGATTTTTGGGTCTGGACGATCTGCAATGTCTATTTCACCTCAGAAACCTGTCTGCGGGAAAAGTTTTATTTGCACTGTCACATGTTTTCCGATTTTGGTCGATAAGCCATCTTCGAAGCACATTTATAATTTATAACAATGCACTTGTACTATATTAGATTTAAAATAAATATTAACTCAGTTAGGCCAAGGCTAAAAGAGCAAACATGTGTGCTCTGGAGAATAAATCCGTTAATAGCTTATTAGTAAACTTGTAGCTTTTTGTGCTTAATTTTTTATTAACTTTTTTTGAAGTGCCTTTAGTTAAAAACGAAATAATAAGTAGAAGTCTAGTGCGTTATTTTTTTCTCTTTTATTATTACTTTTTCTAATGACGTCGGAACTCTTCATTACCTTTTATACAACATCATGGAAAATGTTTGCATTTTCTATTGTTAGTTATTTACTACTTTTCATTCCAGCATACGTGTATGTACAGTAGCGTTCCTATCAATAGCAGTGCCCACCTTATATTTCATTATGTAATCTATAGCTCAAATTGAAACAAATATTAAAATTCTTACACAATTTAATGATGCAAGATTTAGAATATAATTAACTGAAAAAGATATTTTTATGATCAAGTTCTTCTTTATGGTAATATATATTTTATACACTTTAACGAGGTCACTGCTATTTCTACGCACGCTTCTGTACTTTAGTCAGGTTTTTCCCCTTCACCAAACTGGCTATGAAAAAAGGAATTAAAGTTTCGCTTAGCAAACAACAAAACTTTCAGTTTTAATCCCACAGGCGCAAAATTTTCTAACAAAAGGAAACTATAAAGAGTTTAAACCTTTAGGGGTCAAGCGAGTGAATGAAAGTTTATGTTGCTGCTTCGTTATGCATTTTCATCGACTGCAAAATGTGTTCAACTTATCGTATGTATACTAGATACTAATATTAACTTAACTTTTTTAAATATGTATAAGTAGCTCAGTTGTGTAAGTACTCTCAAGGCTATGGAGATATGAGTTTACATTAGACCGTTTGAAAAAAATAAAATAAACATTTATGTTCCAAATTGGGCGTAAACAGTCTTGATAGAATTTTTTAACTTACTGCTGGAGATGATTCCTTGAGGGACAGGAATAAGCCGAAGTGGTACAAGCTATTACAAGAACGTGCGCTCTGGCTGATGGTTCTAATGAACCAGAAGAAGCAAGTTAACGCTCTATAAGTGACATCCTATCTCTAAATTATGGGAATGGTCGAAAGAAGATGGATATCCTTTGGGGTACTTGGACGAAAAATTGTGCGCTATTCACTTGTATTTTTGGTAAGGTCCATTCCGTTTGAGGTCCCAGAAACATTATTTTAAATCGCCATCTGACAGCCATGAGAAATCACAAATATTTAAAAATTTGTAAATAATTTGAAAAATATGTACGTATATACCAAAATAAGAAATTCAGTTGGGAAGAGGATACCATCTTGTGTATATGAACAAAATGGGACTTCTCAATAGCTATAAAATTGGTAAAATATTGGGAATTTCGAAAAAAGGTTTGTTGATATAACTTTGAATATAACGAATTGCGAAAAATTGGTTCAAACATTTTTTTGTGTTGGGGCAAGTTTTCAGAAAGAAAGTCGAACTTTGAAAAAAAGCCTCTTAACAAATTTTTACCCGTGTGCAAATGAAAACACAAATGTGAATAATATATGTATAACGAAAAGCGAAAAAAGTGTTAACCAGAAAACAAAAAAATGTATACATATACTTAGCTCTGATTTCATTTATTCATTTATTTCCTAATATTATATGTTAAGGGCCACTTTCATAAAAGCCGGTTAAGCCTAATCGGTGATTAATTTGACAGCTAACCGTACAAAATACGTCAATTAAACTCCGGTTAGCGGCTACCGGCTTTTATGAAAGTGGCCCTAAGTGGGTAACATCGCTACTATATTTAGTGTGGAAGAGCGACATAATAAATGAAAAGAGTTAAACTTTCCTATTCGGTACAAATACAAATGATCGCAAAGCGCAGTAATACAGTTTTATTATTAAAAATAATAGAACCAAAAACCAGGCCAGCAAATAGCAGAACAATGTTAAATATCAAAAACAGAATCTCCCTAAACAATAGCGACTAACATTTGTTGAATTTGTATCGGATTATTTGAACAATGTTCAAGGTCCAATTTTTTTGTTGCATGGATGGTAACAGCGGGAATCGCTGCTCTATAACTGTCTTTAACATATTTTTCCGAAGGCTTTCGCAGACTTTATTCTTCTGTTTCAGGAGAGCGAAAAAGGCGATATGGCATTTTACATATTTTATTTTCAATTAATGCATATACCATCGGTGTATTGGAATTTTCATTTAAAAATCAATTTCAAAGTTCGGGTGAGAGATCGGCAGTTTAGAGCCTACAAGTAAGTGGATGAGTTAATCTTATATATAAAATTCTCGGGTCACAGTTTTCGTTCCCATACTCCTCCGAAACGGCTTGACCGATTAGGTCTGAGAATCGGCCGTTATCTATTTTTCATTGTTCCGGGAAGTGGAACAGGGATTGAAATATTCCAAACTTTTTTATTTATCGTGCGATTTTTTCCCTAAATTTGGGCAGAACAACGTCTGCCGGGTACTTGTGGTATATAATTCGGTAATCGGTAATTGCAGGCACCACGTCAACTTGAAATTTATTTTAACCTGAATAAAATTGGGTTCCTTTATAATTTAATCCTTTCTGCAATAATTTTCCTTTTTCTGTTTCAAAATTATTCGATAACTCAACGGGTTTCAGCGATAAATGATTAAAATCGAACTCGGTCTAGTTTAGTTTTAGAGATGCACCGAAGAGTGACCGGATTTACTACTCTTAAGTAATATTGGCAGATGACTAGCAAGGACTGTGCATACCATGTTCCTATAAGATATTACACAATTATTCTCATGTTATCGCCTATGTCTTTGCTACTGTTAACCGAGTAAAATTCATATAACTAATATATTTATGTGACCCGGCCTATGAAAAGGTTGCTTATGACTCAAAAACGAAATTGCTAGAAACAGCTGTTTAAGATACTAAACAACTTCCAAGGTTTCAGCAAGGATGGCGTCGAAGAAAATTAATTTTTAGTACACTTCTAAGCAAGGTAGGACTTTCTAGTTTTACCCACGTGAAAGAACGTCTCAAAAACTATCGAAACCAGAAAAAAAGTGGAACAATTTTGTCTTGAGTCATAAGCCACCTTTTCATAGACCGAGTCACTCAAAGAAAAGAACTCAAACAGGTTTTGCACTCGTCGAAATTTTTAAAGGTGTCATGGGCCACTTTAGCTTGAATTGAATTAAGCAATCATTACCATAAAAGTATATGTAAATTGACTCTGTATAACATTTTTAAAGACACCAACCTATTTTTGAAGTATCCATTAAAAGTTGTAAAATATTTCAGCCAAAATTTCAAAGCAAACTAAGAACTTGATAAATGCCAGTAGATACCTTTTTTTGGCATGATGGAATTTTGTGAAGCACTTACGTACATACGTACCTATGTTTGTATGTATGTATACACTGTACATCTGCGTATTCGTATATGTAAGTAGCGGTTTCCTGTTATGCCAATGGAGATGTTCCATAGTCAGCAGGTAACAAAGGAAAAATGCAATGCAGCTAGCGCCACGTGGCGGCAATGTGGCAATTTCGCGCTTGAAAGCTGTTGATATGAAATATGGTCCGGTCAGGAAAAAATTAAAAAATGACCAGGTGTAGCGTAAGCTGACATACCCTGTAGGGAAATTAATGTCATTGTTTAGAAAATGAGTGTTTAAAGTCAGTGTGAGTCTGGGTACGAAACAAAATTACCCGAAAATGTTATTACCGATTTAAGCTTTCTAAAGATAGCTTGAAACTGTGGTGTCGAGAAGTCGAGGTGGTTGAAAAGTCGTTCTTAGAATGCATTGCTTCTGTAGTACTCAAAAATGAATAAACATTGCTTAGACCCATCAAAGTGAGCTTCTCCTACACGGGCTAGTTGGCGCTAACACTTTCCCAACAGTATGTCGGTGTAAGATGGTGTACGGGGGAAGTACATCCATAAATTTGGCAATAGCAAAAACAAAGTGATACTTTTCACCAGTAGTGATTTTTCAAACCCCCCTCCTCCGTAACTGCTTCTACTGCTGTTGCTGACAAGAAATCAGTTTTGACAGCAGCGACACAACTATGTGCTCACACACTGCAGAGAATTTACTCCAAAAATTCCATCAAAGCTTGTAGCCAGCGTTTGCTCCTTTGAACATGGCAAAATCTCCCGTGTACTTCATTGCTGCAACAGATGTTGCAAGTAAGTATGTATGTGTGGTAGCATTTGTATGTATGTAGGATGCAAAAGATGTTCCTTCATTTTTGAAGTTACTCCACTTGAATGTGACTTGGCATTTTTTGGTAGTCGAATTATTTGAATTTTTCTTGCTCATTTAGTAAAAAAGTGACAAGCAGCTACCACGCTGCGTTGAGTAGTTGGTATATCTTATTTGATGAAGTGTTTCTCATAGTTCGGCAAAGAGAAGACAAACATTTTCTGCGTTAAAGAAACGTACCAAAGTTGTTGGGGAAATCTTGAAAAAAATTACTAGTATACAAATTACCTCGAAGGAAAATATTTAAGAGGATTATGCACTTTGACTTCAATAGATTAATTGGATAGTGTTGTTGTTCTATGAAATCTTGTAACAGCCATTTTCGAAATAGAAAAGATCGATTTCTAAGCTATATAATTGGTAGAATAAGCCAACACTCATCAGCATCACCCATATTAATCAGTCATAATGCCGATGTAATTTCAATATAAATTGATTGCAAGTTCATGTAAAGGGGAAAGTACCATACACCCTTGAACCGCCATCAGCCAACTATGGTTATGTGGAAAGTAGTGGGGAAACCATAGGGATTGCACCGTTTGTTCCCTTCATCACTGGGTGGAAGTTAGAGTTATTTGCTGGAATATTGTGGGTGTCCGAACTCTTTAGATTTTTAAAGAAATTTTCCTATAAACTTGAAACCCCTTGAAACTGGAAGTTTGCCTCTACTTTTGAAAATAAAAATAGCTCCCTATGTTGAGCAATCGTGAAGACGTGCGGAACGTCTTCTTTTATATAGACTTTTTTAGTATCCAAACGTTATATACAACCTCGATTATCCGTGATCCGGTTAACCGGCAACCCCGATTAACCGTGATGGCCAAAGATCAGTCTATTTTTTTTTTTTTTGCAGTGTTTTCAAATTGTTTGCTTCGATTAACCGTGATTACCTCTATTATCCGTGATGGCAGCGAAAATTGTGTTTTTGTTAATATGTACATACATATGTATAATAAACATGAAAACGGGGAATTCCCTTGTTTGACGATGAGCCAGAAGCATTTACAAGTTATTATGCAAGTTATTTACAAGTTATTATGTTCACTTGTTAAATAATAAAAGTATTAAAAAAAACTATAATCAAAATTGTTATTCGATTAACCGTGAAAATCGATTATACGTATTGCCTCTGGTCCCGACCATCACGGATAATCGAGGTCCGACTGTAAAAGAAGAATCATAATGTTTTAGATTTAATATCTACATATTTCGGAAAGCTGTTTTGCTTGTTGGGTACTCAAAAGATATATGTTTTACCTGGCCGAGAAAAGATATGATTGAAAAATTGAAAAACTCCTGCCAAATTGTACTGCTAAGCATTCGCATTTATATACATAGATACATTACGAGTACAAATACAGCTTTATTTTTGGTAATGCAATATGAAAACACACTGACGAGCAAAACTGTAACAAGATATTGCGGCTCACATGATGTAGGCTTAAAAAGTTATACAATAATTTGTATACTTTTCATGAACATGAAATGGTATTACATATAACTTTGGTCCGATGACTGTATGAGAAAAAGAAGAGATAGACCCGCCATTAAGTATACCGAAATGATCAGGGCCCCTGCGGGTTGGGGCTTAGAATATGCCCGCGGTAGGCATACCGGTCGTAAGAGGCGACCAATATGCACAAAGGTGATGATGTGCAACTCGATGGTTGATCTACGGATATGATGCCTCCCACCTCTCATTACCCATCTTCTCTTTCCTTTCGGAAGGAGGGATGACATGACCTAGAAGGTTGCACTGGTCATACCAAATCGCTCCCACGACAGTCGGGCAGTACCGCAAGGGAGTACCGGAGCGTACCGGATTCATATCCGGCCAAGGACTGTTATTTCCACAACACTCCCCAAAACCTTCGGGGAGTGATTTTGTTGTTAAAACAACAACATCAGGGCGATGACCTGAATTGATTTAGCCATGTCGGTCTGCCCGTCTATTTGTTTGAACGCAAACTAGTCCCTCAATTTTAGAGATATCTTGATGAAATTTGGCATGGAGGCGCCATTTTGTATTATATTAACTGTTTGTCGGAACCAGTAAGATCGGGCTAACACAACGCATAGCTCCCATATAATCGATTGTTCCGATAAATGTGGTTTGGGCTATGTATTTGTAAATTAACAGTTGAAGGGCTTAGAACCAAGTGGATCTAAGTGATTTCGAAATTGATTTGAGATATTCAAGTTTAAGTTTACTGCCTTTTTAAAATTCTATGTAAAATCTGGGTAGAGCGTTTATTGTATGGCAAATAGATGGTACTACAATGCCCGAAATTACTGGGATCTCTTTCCCAACAAATAAACACTATATTTCACTCTACAAATATGGGTATAGATCAATTTAAAAAAAAAAAAAATGTCACTTAGATCCTTTTGGTTCTAAGCCCTTCAGTTTTGAAGAGTTTGTACCAATTGTAAGTAAGGACCGGACACTCAAAATAGTTAGGCGTATTCATGAAAGATATCGACAGCCACACTGCAAAACCCTGTAAGTCACTATTTTTCCAAAAATAAGGTTCTGAGCCTTTCCCATAGATCGTGATATTTCGCGCATTAAAATGCAGTCAAAATCGGGTTACAACTTCCAGTTTCTTTCCAGTGGTGAAATGTAATACCCGCGCTCATATACATAAGTATGTATGTTATAATGACAGTTTTTTCTCTGTCCTGAAAACTTTTTGGTTTTCAACATACAGGGTTTTGCAGTGTGGCTGTCGATATAAAGCCTTCGGCACAGCCGAAGACGGCCCTTTCCTTACTTGTTAGAATTTTAGTTTCTATTTTATTAGTTTGTTTTTTCAACTAACTATATAAAATCATAAAAACAATAACAAGAAATCTTTGGACTTCATATAAAAACAACAACAATTTATAAAATGCCAAATGTTACACTTTTGCACTCTTTGTAAAACTTAGGCAAAATTTCAAAAACAACTTAAGAGCTACTTAATGTTTTATCCAAAGAAAAAATTATCAGGTATCGATTTCCAAACTTTCTTAGTTCGCTCCCACAACACATTCCTTCCTTTTCTGAGTTTTTGTCTTGAGCGAGTTGCGCTTTGGCATGACTTCACAAAATTTCTATTGGATTCATTTCTGGAGATTGTGTGGGCAACTTCAGACTGAGAATTTTTGGTGCCTCAGCCAATTCAATTATTATTTCCGATTTTGTGGAAAATTGATATTTTGGAGAAAAATTACAAAGCTAATCACAGCGATGGATAGGATTATATGTTTCAAAGTGTCCCCACTTATCATCAGACCCCTTTTCGGACACTGGGATATAAACCAAAGCCACTGTTGGAAGGACCGACCCCATTTTTTTTTACATCCCCAAATCATTGTAGAACCTCCGCTGGGTTTCACTGTTTGGTTTACTCGCTTCCCTGTTATGACCTTGGGTTCCGTTGACAAAACTAAATATTTTTCTGTCCGATGGACGGTTATGGTACTACACAAATGACAATACATTCCTATATGAAAACTGTTGACAGCTTACTGGCAAAATAAGGAAAAGTATGTTCGTGTTACAACTTGAGATGACAGCGCCACCTGGCGGCGCAAAAAAATGTATTCAATAACTTTCGCAGCAATTCAATATAATTTCAATGCACATAGAACTCCAACACAGTACCAGCCATTGATTGTATTTGTATATAATCTGCAATGTGATCTATTCAAAGTTGAATATTGAAGATTTGTTTGTAAGATTTTTAAGACTTTTGAAATTAGCTACACTTTGTATTGCTTTTATTGCATTTCTAACAAAATTTTATGTTTCATTTATACTAGCTACAACTTTTTTGACAAAATAAAAATTGTAATGTATTTATTCCCCTCTTTCTGTCTTTTTTTAGGCAAACACGCGAAGGGCCAGGAAGCACAAAAAATCGACGAAGATGGTAATTAAAAGTAGAATAAGAAAAGGAAATGAATTTTTTTTTTTTTTTTTATCATTTCACTTGTACGGACACACTAAGGAATTTGCCCGAATACGGGCGAACAGTTGAAAAGATGTTTTATTTGCTATGAACAAATATACGGTGGAAGGCAAAACAGAGAGAAAATCTTTAATTATATTCTGCAGTGAAAAATGTTGACAAAACACACAACTGACTAGCAAAAGAGACCGAACCGAAAAAACTAACAAGTTGTGAGACCTTTATAATGACAAGGAAGTATGCGGGTTTGAATAAGTGTGGGCGGAGTGGACCCTACTATGGAGAACCCTCCATCAGGCAGGAACATTTTGCTGCTACTAAACGTACTGCAATTAGCTAAACGCCATTTTTGTTGCATTTGCTATTCGGATTGTTTCCTCCACTTCCAAGTAGGCGGTGGTACTTTTCAAGTTTACTTTTTGTCTTCGCCCTGTCAATTTTGGACATCTTCTGGTTTAATTGAAAATGGGCGTGTAATTGCAACTTTGTCGCATTAAATGTTTTGCAACAAAACTTTCCCACTGCAACGTTGTAATCGTAAAATCAGCAAGTTGACAAACATTTCTTTGCAATTACTCGTCCTTAGGAAAAGTTAAGCCTTTTGTATGATAGCGGCGTTGAGTGCAGATACGTGCGTGGTGTGGAGGGTACGCTTTGTAACAAAGTTTAACTATCACGAGATGACTGATAGTAAATACTTTTGCAAAATATTCAAGTATTAGGGCAATTAATGTATTTTCCCAGTGGCTTTTGCGCTCTCTTGCTACAAAATGGGGTAGAATTGCTAATAATTGTTCTCATGGGCTATATTGTTTTGGGTTATTGCTGAGCATTGGAATTTGGTGTCATGCAATTTGCAATAAAATTTTCGTACTGTATAGAAACTTATTTAGTTGGGATCGTGTTTTAATTAATCGGCAAACTCTTTTATTTCTCTTATGAGGACACTGGATACCATTACTTGTAACCTTGAATTTCCTGCTGGCATTAGCGGAGGCACTGGACTTTTAAGGTAGAACTTGTCTTCAGAATACTCCAAGGATCATCTCATCTTATTTCTACACTTTCCATGGTTCCAAGCCGTACACAAGACTTTACTTCTCCACATACGAAAGTTTTGGGGAGCTTTTTCGAATTGATAGTCCTTGGCCGGATATACATCAGATAGGCTCCGATACTTCCTTTTGCGGTACTGTCTGACTCTAGCAATTTTGCATGCCAAGAGAAACCTTCCAGGTCACTTCATCCGCCCTTTCTTAAGGAATTATCGCTAATTTTTTGTTATAAAATACTGAGAAGTTATCAATGATTCGTGACTTTAGTGACAAAATCATTTAACAAACCATTTCCATGACTTGCAACTTACAAAAATAACACTTTAAGTTCAATACTTTTTCCACTTTTTGAATTAAGCTCTCCCACTACATCAGTATTTTGCTATTGCTTTTACTTAAAACTTTAATAAACAGATACGTAAAACTTTAATAAACAGATCCCGACCTACCTGGCTTTCCGGAACCAATCAATAACGTGACGGTGTCGGTGGGCCGAGATGCATTAATGGCCTGCGTTGTTGACAACCTGAAGGGATATAAGGTAAATAAAAATGATTTAAAACTTATGTTTCACATTGAGAATATAATAATTTTAATACAACATTGGCTTCATATTTTATTAAACACCCAGGTTAGAAAATAAAGTGCAATTTTCCCCTTATTCCTTTATTTCTATAACTTTTGCTATTTTTATTCGTCCCCTCTTATTCCACAGTGACTTTTTGTAAACGCATTAGGCACCTAGATTAGATATGCTTACAAATAAATTAAACAAATAGCCATCCATCTATATAACTTCAATGTTGTATACTTGCTCATCCCTTTAATTTCTTTATCAACTTCAGGTGGCTTGGGTACGAGTAGATACGCAGACGATTCTTTCCATACATCACAATGTTATATCACAGAATAGTCGCATAAGTTTGAGCTATAATGATCATCGTTCTTGGTATCTGCATATACGAGAAGTGGAAGAGAGCGATCGGGGTTGGTATATGTGTCAAGTGAACACGGATCCAATGCGCTCACAGAAGGGATATCTGCAAGTAGTGGGTAAGTTGATGGATGTTTTCTCATGCAGCTTTCATGCATTTAATGATAGATATTTTTGCCACTTATTAATTATATTTCATTATAATTGCATTTCCATCCCGTTAGTGCCTCCCGTTATTATTGAAAGTGCGACCAGTAACGATATGGTTGTACGCGAGGGTCTCAATGTGTCGCTGGTGTGCAAGGCGCGCGGGTATCCAGATCCGTATGTGATGTGGCGTCGTGAAGACGGAGAGGAAATGCTGATTGGAGGCGAACATGGTGAGTAGCATTTTTTTAATTTGTGATTGGGTATGAATTTCTGTACGCTTAAAATAGTGAAAATTTACTTTTGATCAAAAATAGTATTATTTAGTGATTTGGAAAATGTCGTCGCTTTGCGTATTTAAAAAATTTTCAATCTCTATTAAATAATAGACAGCTTGTACAATAGTAAACGATTCGAAGCCTTAATATTTAAGTTCTGTTATTTAAGTTCTGTTGTTCCTCAACACATCTGGGTATAAATACAGAACGCCAGTTTATTTGTGATTCCTTTAACATAACTATATCTGTGTAATTTTAATATTACTACTTTTTAAAAAGCTTTAAGCTTCATAATATAATATAAATTAATTTTTAGTATACAATTTTGAGAACTCTGGAATAGTCTTAAGCTAAAACACTTTAACATAAAAAATAAAATGGCTTTATAAAGGTTTTTAAATGACTTTCCATGCGAATTTTGAACTATAAGAGCTTTACTTTTCATATTTTTTATAAATACTGTGGAAGGTATATTAAAATTTCACCTTTTAAGATGAAAGTATTTAAAGTTGAAAACTTCAACCCACAAAAAAACTGAAAAGCAACTTAAAAGCTCAAAATAGCTTAAAACGTAAAATCTTTAAAACTTGGAACTAAGTACTAAGGCAATTCTAACAACTTTGAAAAAGATTGAAGTTTCAAAAAATAACATATTTTAAGAGCTTAAAGTTTCATCTCCATATTCGTAGAAATGTATATGGAAACACCATTTTAAAAATCTTTATATTTTATGAATATGAGGGCATGCATATATACTAAAGCCATAAAATGCAATAATTTAAGAACTCAAAGTTGCCTCAAAGTATGTAGAATTCTAAACTTTAGATGCCATTCTTGAAAGTTTTCAAATCTGTAAACTTCACAAATCTGTAAATTGATCAATAGTTAAAAGTTCCACTTAAAGTTTTGAAAGCTCCAAGCCTTTACAATAAATTACTCTCATTTGTGACACTTTATTCAATAATTGTCTACATTTTAAATTATCTATTGCAGTGAATGTTGTTGATGGCGAAATGCTGCATATAACCAAAGTTAGTCGCCTGCATATGGCCGCTTATTTGTGTGTGGCCTCGAATGGAGTTCCTCCATCCATCAGCAAACGTGTACACCTGCGCGTTCAATGTAAGTACAAATACTCGTGTTATGATAACTAGTCTTTGGCTTGAATGAGAGTTTGTTTGTTATAGAATTTAATTAATAGTTTTTTAGTTATTATAGTTGCGATCAAGTCAAAAACGAAAACGAGCTAAATTTGCATATTTTTGGGCGTTTATAATTCCATATGAAATCATACAATGGTGGCAATAATTTCCTGTACTGAGTTGCTAAAACTTTTGCTATAACTATGTCCCTTGCATATTGAGGGGGTAGAGCCAGCAGAATATTTTAATTAAATCTTGCTGCCAAAATTACAATTGCCAAAAATACAGTGCCAAACAATAATACCAGATATATACATATGTATGTACATAGAGATGTGAATATGCATCTACCCAATTGAGGAAAGAGTTTGAAATTTGTGAATACTTAATAAAAATCCCTTATTACTTCATGCCTAAACTGTCATCTATTGTAAGAGGCTTGAACTGCCCTAAAATAGCGGAGGGCATCAAAGTCAAGCTTTTTTAGGTATCAGTGTGCTTTGTGGAAGACTAGTCACGCAAAAGCATTCTGTATGGGTAGAGTGTAAAGATATCGGATATGTATCCCTAAGAGGCACATATAGGACAAAGTCAATGATCCAGGCAGACAGTCGGCTCCATATTCATGGATAAATTCAAACTAAATCACAAAGCTTTTAGTGTATTTAAAGTATTTTGATGTTGTAAGCGTAATACATTGCGTAGCTCTAAAGCCCCAGAGTGTCACTAAAGCGTGGTTGTGAGGACATTTCTGCGAATCAGCTTCTTTTGCACGAATATTATCATTTTGAGTAACCTTTTCATCAGATAAAATCTTCATCAACGCGTGAATATGTAAAATAGGTAGATTTAAGCAACATGAAGCAACCCCAATCTATCCTGATAACCAGATCATAAGGGTCATGATGAATGGTTATAACACACGTAGATACTTGTCAATTCAACTTTGTATCGTAAGCTAAGGTTCAGGTGTTGATCAGAAAGCAAAGCATTTCAAAGCTGAAATAACGTGCACTTCGACATCCAGGAATGCCGTATGTAAAATCCGATCCGAGGTGCTTGACTAAAGAACTGCAGGGTGCATATAAGTCGAGAAGTCGAATAAATCTGAATAAGTTACAAATCTGGTCCAAAGAATCAGACCTTCCTGGCGATGCCAATTTTTTTGAATTTCAATAAACCCGAGAGTTGTATATTAATTTCAAAATACCGGGATGTCGAAATTGGTCAATTGATTCGGGTATTCGCTATTCCCTTTTGCAATTTTTCAAATAGATCCTATAAAACTGATATCCAGTTGTTGAATCCTACTAATATTGTAAATGTGAATGTAGCGATGTTTGGATGTTTGGATGTCCAGACGTTTGCTTTTGTTCCCTAAAAACGTGAGAATGGCTGTTATCGGTGAAAATGTTATTGCACAAAAACCTTAAAATTGCCCTACAATATGGGTATCAAACGAAAGGGGAAGGCCACAGGCTTCATTTGTACTTCGATATATTTCGATAAGTTTATCGATAACTGATTTATCGGTGATTGCCCAAAAAACTTAGCATTACCCTATAATATGGGTATAAAACGAAAGGAGAAGGCAGCAGGTTTAGTTTGGACTACGATAGGTTTCGATAAATTGATCGATAACTGAGTTATCGGTGAAAATGTGATTGCCCAAACACCTTAAACTTGACCTACAATATGGGTATCAAACGAAAGGGGAAGGCCCCAGGTTTCAATTTAGCTTTGATATATTTCGATAAATTGATCGATAACTAAGTTATCGGTCAAAATTCTTGTTGAATATTGAATAAATAAATGGAAACACTATGATAGTCAGTGTGAGACTGACAAGCAAAACGATCAACAAAGAAAATTAAATATTCAAAACACTAAAAAAACAGATAAATAAAAATTTAACGTCAAGGAAAGATCAAGATCTTTGAAAAATCGTACACATGAAAATTCCTGGATTTTTTGAAAGAAATTCCAGAATTTACGACACCAAAAAAGTACGGGATTCCGAGATTGTCACCACTAGTTCATACATGCTTACAACTCCAAATAAACATAAACATATTGCAACACCCATTCAATTTTGGCCAATAGTAATAAAATTTCTAGCTACTACGTGTTGTTTCTGTTGTTCTTTGTTTGAAAACTCGTAGGTACTATCAATTTTACCACAATTTGTGCAACATGCTTGGCAGCCCCAACAGTTGCACGTTCACCGTTGCAACATGCCACAAAAAGTGGCAAAAGCTGCAATGAGCCAAAGAGAACACACAAAAACGTTGCTATATTAAATTTGTTTTGTTAGTTCTCGTTGTTGTTATTGTTGTTGTATACATTTTTGTTAGCCGTGCAAAATTGTTGAGCATGTCTGTTCTGTATTATATGAAACTAGCTGATATTAAAATAGTTATATGATTTTGGATTCGATTGTATTGGTATTTAGATGATTAGCCGTGCACCACGTAAAAATTGTTTAATGTTTTGCATTTGCTTCTATTCGCATTGTTGGATAGGCATACATAAATTGTTTAATTTAAAAGTTTTAATACCAAAATAAAGGTTCACCACTATTTTGGTTTGGCTTTCGATTTAAATGAAATTAGGAAATAAATGTTGATTGTGGCAAGTTGCACGTGCTGCGTAAACCAATATATTTTGATTAAATAAATAAAATTGTTCAAACTAATTTTCCAAATATTTCATTATTACATAAAGTAGCCTGGGGCGCAAGTAGTAGAACATTATAGAAGTTAACACACTGCGGCACCCAACATGTTGCATTCCCACACTATACCAATACACGTGCCGCCATGTCAGCATAATTGCAGTTAGCTACAACCTAACACCCTAACTCAAGGCCAGTCGCTTCCCACCGTATTTACCTGTGGGCTCATGCAATAGGAACCCAGCCAGACATAGCGTCAGCAAAATATGTTTCACACGATTGTGAAATACCTGCACATGACATCGGTGCATGCTAACCGTGGGAAGCGGGATTCTAAGCCGGCGCACCAAAACTCTGCGCTTGAAGACAGCAGCGCTAAACATTATAAATGGGAGCAGCGCAGAATTTAGGGGCAGTTGCGTGTGGACTACTAACCTTATTAGTAATCATACTTTAAGTCTTGGTGAAAGAATTAATTAATTAAACTTGTAAAACTCTAATCTCTTGTGTTTCATTTCCAGGGCAAGTTGGCCCTTTAATTTTTTTAGTATACCAGGACCTTCAGTCCTTAACTGGCGCCCGAGCAGGGACCAGTAGTGAAGTGAAAAAGTGTTAGGAAGAGTGAAGTGAAAAATAGCCTTAAGGGCAGAATTCTAAAAAGCAACTAGGTTGCTAGAAGTGAAAAAATTATTAAAAATATAAAGAAAGCAACAAGGTTGCTAGAAGTGAAAAAATTATTAAAAATATAAAGAAAGCAACAGGGTTGCTAGAAGTGAAAAAGAAATAAGAAAAGCAACAAGGTTGCTAAAAGTAAAAGGAAAAAATAAAAAGCAAGAAGCTTGCAAAAAGTGAAAGGAAAAGCAACAAGGTTGCTAAAAGTGAAACCTTAAAGGGAAAATAAAAAGCAACAAGGTTGCTGGTGGTGGACAAATAGCCCCGAAAGGCAAAAATAGTGAACAGTAAATGATCGTGTGGATCCTGTGAGTATCATAACTATTTTTTTCTTTTTACCTACAGATGCTGACTAGGTCAAACATGGACTCACTACAATCTACGGTGACAAACCTGACCGGAGCGGTCAACGCTCTCCTAGAGCAGATGACGAATATAGAAAGGCGAGTGTCTTCCTTGGACAGCCTTAGGTCGCGACTCACCGTAGGTGAGGCATCTAATACTCCGACACAAGAAGTAGAAATAGTACCACGCAGCCCAGCGACAGAGGCTGACTTGAAGGACATCTCGCGTCTTCCAGACTCTGTTAAGGAGCTTCGACCATTTGACGGCAACCCAGTGCAGTATGTATCCTGGATACATTCTGTGGAAAGCATACTGGCTGATTTCAAGGTGGTTAGGGATAAGCCGATATACCGTGCAATCCTTCAGCACATACGGCAAAAGGTGCGAGGTGCAGCCGATGCTGCCCTAATTTCTTACAATATTTTCGACTCCAACTGGAGCGCCATAAAGGAGTGTCTATCTCTCCACTATGCTGATAAACGCGATATTCGTACATTGGAGTATCAACTCCACCAACTTTCCCAAAAGGATTCACGGCTGGACGAATTCTACGCCGCCGTGAATCACCAATTTTCGCTTATTATAAATAAGCTCAAAACGGAGTCATACTCCGAAGAAACGGTTAAGGTGTTGATAGACACTTATCGGAACCGTGCCCTGGATGTGTTCATCCGTGGGTTGAACGGTGAACTGAGCAAAATGCTCCTGATTCAACGCCCCAAGACTTTGCCAGAGGCTTACTCAGCATGCCTTGAGATTCAAAATACCAACTTTCGCAATTTCACATTGCACACGGCACGACCCAATAATCGTGTCGTGATACCAACCAATTCAATTCCAGATCGTATGCATGGCTATGGTGGTAGCAAGGCACCTCCAATTCCACCAAAACCAACATGGCGTCCCCAGGAACGCAGGTTCCAATCTGATAGACGAAGTCACCAGTTCGCTCCAAAACGGGATGCGCCCTCAACGTCACAACCGGCTGTCGAAAAAATGGACGTAGATCAATCAGTACGTTCACGCAAGGTAAATTACATGAATCGCCCGAATCCATTCAAGCGGGGTGCAAATTCCGAAAATCTTCCGCGCAAACAACAAAAGCTCTTCAATCTAGAGACAACCGCTGATAACGAAAATATGACCAATTATGTGGAGGCCGCTGAAGAAGAAAATTTTCTGGACGACGGCCATCTAGCGTACCATACATAGAGTACGTTCTTCCTGGCGGCCGCAAACTAGATTTCCTTGTTGACACAGGTGCCAACAAAAACTTTATCAAACAAGCGGTCGCCAAACGAAGCATCGCAGTCGACAACCCCTTTTCTGTGAAATCGGCTGGCGGAAATATACCAGTAAATGAAAAAATTTATTTAAAAATATTTAAAGATATAGGTGTTAGCTCGGATATAACTTTCTTTGTGCTCCCGGGGTTAACATCCTTTGATGGAATCATAGGGGATGACACACTTCGGGACATAGGCGCGATAGTCGATAGAAAATCGAATACCTTAACGGTGAACCAATTCAAAATCCCCTTAAAAGCTCGTGTGTCCACACAAGTTAATTATACGTTGTCCAAGGATCTTCCTCTTGAAACAGAAGAGAAAGTAAATAAACTCGTTGATCAATTTAGTGATCTGTTTTTACCCCTGAATGGTAAGGAATTGATAGATACCTGCGTACGCGCAGAAATCAAAACATCAACTTCCGAACCAATCTATAGCAAGAGCTATCCATATCCTTCTTGTATGAGAGAGGAGGTCGACCGTCAGGTAAATGAATTGTTGGAAGAGGGGGTTATACAACCATCAAAGAGTCCCTACAATTCTCCTATTTGGGTGGTTCCAAAAAAACCCAAACCCAACGGAGAGAAACAGTACCGGATGGTAATTGACTATAAAAGGCTTAACGCCGTGACTATATCCGACTCCTATCCTATTCCCGATATCAACGCGACTTTATGCAGTTTGGGAAAGTCCCGTTACTATACGACTATTGACTTAACGTCAGGATTCCATCAAATTCCCATGAAGGAATCCGACATACCGAAAACCGCATTTTCCACGATGAATGGAAAGTATGAATTTTTGAGATTGCCTTTCGGCCTTAAGAACGCTCCAGCGATTTTCCAGCGAATGATTGACGATGTACTTAAACAATATATTGGGAAAATATGTTATGTGTACATTGACGATATCATCGTTTTTGGAAGAGATGCTGACGACCATTTGAAAAACGTCGAAACCATATTTTCAAGATTGCTAGAGGCTAATTTAAAGGTAAATCTAGAAAAGACATGCTTCCTCCAAACTGAGGTTGAATTCTTAGGGTATATCATCACTCCCGATGGAATTCGTCCTGACCCAAAAAAGGTTGAGGCAATGAATTCCATACTACCACCATGTAATTTAAAGGACCTAAAAAGTTTCCTTGGCATGACATCTTATTATAGGAAATTCATTCGCGACTATGCGAAAATAGCCAAGCCTTTGACAAACTTAACGCGTGGGGAAAATGCTCAAATTAGGGCGAATGCCTCAAGAAAGGTTTCTATTACGCTTGACAATGAGGCGATGCAAGCCTTTAGGGATCTAAAAATGATGCTTACCTCTGCAGATGTCCTCGCCTTCCCAGACTTCGAAAAGCCTTTCAATCTCACCACAGACGCCTCAAACTACGCAATTGGCGCGGTCTTATCTCAGGGGGACATGGGACATGATAAGCCCATAGCATTCATCTCTCGGTCACTCAACAAGGCCGAAGAAAATTACGCGACGAATGAAAAGGAGATGCTAGCCATCGTATGGGCTCTTGATAACCTAAGGTCCTATCTTTATGGTGCGAAGAAAATTAAAATTCACACCGATCACCAGCCGTTAACATTTTCTTTAAGTTGTCGCAATTACAACGCTAAACTGAAGCGCTGGAAGGCGCGCATCGAAGAATATAACTGCGAAATAGTATACAAGCCAGGGAAAGCAAACGTTGTCGCCGATGCCCTTTCCCGTCTTAAGACCGAAGTCAATGCGTTAACGGATTCTGTGGTGGCTCAGCCGTCCGAAGGAGCAATAGAAAACAACAACGAAGATGCGTCATCAGCAGCAACGATGCACTCCGCCGAACAAGACAGTTCTGATTTGATACCACATGTGGAAGCCCCCATAAATGTCTTTAGGAACCAGGTAATATTCAGGATAGGTCAAGAGTCTCGATGCCAGGAGCAACCACACCATGGTTACTGTAGATATTTCATTTCCTTGCCAGATATTAACAGCACAAATATTATTCCAATCCTTAGGGAATGCCTGAATCCGAACGTAGTAAATGGTATAAAAATACCCGAGGAGTATCTGCAACAATTGCAGGACGTATATGCCAATCATTTTCAAAGGTATAGGGTTAGGATAACTCAACGGATAGTGGAGGATGTGACCATACCTGATAGGATCTTTAATATAATTGAGGAAGAGCATCGCAGGGCCCATCGGAATCCGAAGGAAAACCGCGAACAGATTTTAGAGAAATACTACTTCCCAGGTATGTCAAAGAAGATTAGGGAATACGTTAGGCGATGTGAGATGTGCAAATTTAATAAATATGACAGGCATCCGGCCAAGCCTCATTTGCAACCAACACCAATTCCCAGCTATCCATGTGAAATCGTCCACATTGATATCTTTGAAATTGAGAAACAGAAGTTCATCAGTTGTATAGACAAATTTTCAAAATTTTCAAAGCTATTCGCTATTAAAAACAAATCGTCTATTTATATCCGCAGGAAACTCACTGACGTTTTGCATTACTTTTCCGTGCCAAAAATCTTGGTCATGGACAATGAGAGGGGATTCCTCACCCCACTCGTTCTCAACTACATTAGATCCCTTGGGATTGAAATCTACCAAACGCCCACTCAACGGAGTGAAGCCAATGGTCAAGTGGAGAGGTTGCACTCAACCCTAATAGAAATTTATCGGTGTATTTCTAAAGACTTCCCTAGGATGACCCCTAAAGAAAAGATAGCGATAGTTGTTGACAGGTACAACAATACCGTCCATTCCACAACAAAAAGGAAGCCGGTGGATGTATTCTTCAACAGGACAGCTAGGGTTAACTATCAAGGCTTGAGGGACTTTAGGGATAGAACTCATGAGAACATTAAGGCACTGTTGTTACATGAGCAGGAAACTAGAAATGCGAGGATCAATTCCAAACGCTCGCCACCACGCAATTTTAATAGCGGCGATGAGTTATTCGTCGCCAACAAACAAATAAAAAGTAAGCAAAAGGCTCTTTACAAAAAAGAGGCCGTCGCTGAAGATAGAAATGTAACAGTTGTTACTCAAAGTGGAAAAAAGTTCCACAAAACTGATGTAAAAAATGTGTAGATAACATTGGTCAAAAGGTTAGTCATAAGCTTAGGATCATTAGAATCCGGGGGTCCGGAATGCAAGTGTTTCTGCACTTGTAGTCGTTGAAGTTATAGTGGTTCAATTCCACTTCCCTCACTGGCGTGGGATGACTGATTCGAAGGGGTTCAATTCCTCCAACATGATCTTCTGCTTACTTGCGTGAAGCCATCCGTGCCATGAGTAGGTCGTTTGCAATTATAAACGCTTACGACTAAAAGGGATCAACGCGGACCTTCCAGAGTCAAGTCAATACCTATATTCCAATGCAAAAATACAAAACACATACAACTGCAGAAAAATGCAGTAAATAAAATGAAAATTGCCACAAATATGCGTAAAAACGCAAAAACAATACAGGCAAAATGCAAGTGTGCGCAAAGGCGCCAAAAGCCAAAAATAAGTTGCAAAAACGCAACCCAAAAGATGCGCAAAAAGCGCCAAAAGCCAAAAATAAGTTGCAAAAACGCAGCACAAAAGATGCGCAAAAAGCGCCAAAAGCCAAAAATAAGTTGCAAAAACGCAACACAAAGATGCGCAAAAAGCGCCGAAAAAAAAAAAAAAACAAAAAACAAAGAGGGGAAGGGTTACTCTCAAAAACGAAATTTTGCATGAAACTATTTGTGAACTAACAACTCTGCTAATTTTTAGTTTAGCTAATACGCATCGAACTAATGGCATGCAACTAATATAACTTAACCACTTCACTACTGGGTTCCCAAACCTATTAGAAACTAAAACATTTTGAGCTTAACATTTTCAACTAACATTTTTAACTTAACATTTTAAACCTAACATTTTTAACTTAACAAACCCACCGGCTTTTACTAACTTACATTCCCCACGCAACTCAAAATTAATATAGGCCTTTAGAATAAAAAATAACCAATAAGTTAGCATATTCTTGAAGTGAACATTAAGAAAATAAAATGTCAATAAGTCGTGAACTTTATAGAATAGACATTAAGACGATAAAATTTCAATAAATCATGAACTTTATGGAATAAGCTTTATGAAAACGAAAATAAGTTAATTTAAAATTGACTAGCACCATAAGAATAGATAGTAATAATAAAATGAAAATTTTTGGATAAGCACACAATTTACTAACACTACTATAATTCATAGCATCTGCCTCTGCGCAACCGCGCACCCCTACGACATATTCAAAATAGACTCACCAATAGCCACCATACGAGATGGGTACGGGTGGATCATCGATGGACACTTTAAACTAATTCACGTTATAGACCTGGAGCGTTACGACATGGCAGCAAATCAACTAGAAAATACATTAACAATTCTCAACGAAACAACGACAACAACGGAAATCCTATTGTTCCAATTAAACAAAGTCCGCACACACTTAAAGGAGCTAAGAGGGCACCAACCTGAAAGGTCAAAACGATCCATTGATTGGATAGGCTCCGCCTGGAAGTGGATAGCTGGCTCGCCTGACGCCACGGATTGGGATAAGGTCCTTAACAACGAAAACTCCCTCAATGAAAACAACCAACAACAATATAAGGTAAATAATGCAATTTTCGAGAAAACTAATGAACTATTGCAGAAGCTAAATACCATTGTGACGGTTACGAACGACGTTGTTGGTCAAAGAAACATCGAAAGACTTGAGCGGGACTTCCAAAATAGAATCACCATCCTGGGGGAGGACGTCAATGAATTGGTACGCGCCTGCCAAATGGCTAAGGCTGGCATTGTAAACAGCAATCTCTTGAGCAAGGAAGAAGTCAACCAACTTGTTAGCGAAATCGACATCCTACCATACAGCAACGTCATTGAAGCAATCGAATACAGCAATCCTTCGATCTACACAAACAACACGCTATTGCTATATGTGCTATCCCTGCCCAAGGTTACAGAAGAGAGATTTAATCATCTCATTACAAGAGCTAACGTGGAAGCGGGTCAACGAATAGATTTGGCTTACAAAACCGTCCTCGTAAACAAACGAGAGACATATGGCATAAGAATAAATTGCTTACACCTATCCTCGGCAATGGTGTGCGAGAAGAAATCCTTGGACTTGCTGCCGGAGACCGGTTGTTTGGCACGTCTCCTAAAGGGCGGAAAAACTAGCTGTGCCTACGTGAAAAGCAACGAATCTACCGTTGAAGTAATCAAAGAGGATACTATTTTTCTTGACAACTTTGTTGGTACCATAGGATCGGGTAAGACCACTGCTAACCTTAACGGCTCTTATATTCTCCAGATGGACAACGAGACCGTTATAATCAACAACAAAACATACTCCGGCATCACCGCGTCAGGAGTACAGGTACTTCCACCTATTTTGGCCAATGTGACGAACCGCACGGTTGCACTAAATTTGGATTTGGTACACGGAATGACGATAGACAATTTGAAAATATTGAAATACCTCAAGGATAAGACAAATTGGTTCGCGCTATCAGAAGGATCAGGATTGCTTTTACTTTTGCTACTCATTTGGTGTATTTGGAAGAAGATCACAGGAAAGATTCACTTACCCGAAATAAAAATTGCGAATCGGCTCAGTCAAAGGACCAGGAACCGTTCCTTGCCATCTAATCTGCGGGACGCAGATATTTAAAGGGGGAGGAGTTAACACACTGCGGCACCCAACATGTTGCATTCCCACACTATACCAATACACGTGCCGCCATGTCAGCATAATTGCAGTTAGCTACAACCTAACACCCTAACTCAAGGCCAGTCGCTTCCCACCGTATTTACCTGTGGGCTCATGCAATAGGAACCCAGCCAGACATAGCGTCAGCAAAATATGTTTCACACGATTGTGAAATACCTGCACATGACATCGGTGCATGCTAACCGTGGGAAGCGGGATTCTAAGCCGGCGCACCAAAACTCTGCGCTTGAAGACAGCAGCGCTAAACATTATAAATGGGAGCAGCGCAGAATTTAGGGGCAGTTGCGTGTGGACTACTAACCTTATTAGTAATCATACTTTAAGTCTTGGTGAAAGAATTAATTAATTAAACTTGTAAAACTCTAATCTCTTGTGTTTCATTTCCAGGGCAAGTTGGCCCTTTAATTTTTTTAGTATACCAGGACCTTCAGTCCTTAACTTAGATGTTTTTGCAAAACATTGAGAACTTTTAACTTTGGGCATAACAAAAGGGGGAAGACTTCGCTCCAACTCCAACATCTGCACTCGGTTTGAAAATACAACGCAGCCTATGAAGCCGTTGGGATACAATATGGAATTTTTGTGATACGTAGAAAACAGTCGACTACCTAAACGTTTTATGAAAAGGACGTAGAAAACTGAACTGAATTTTGAAAATATTTTTCCTTTAAAACGAAAGCAAATCAAAGTAATTTCCCTGCAATCAAATCACTTCTTTACAACTAGTGTGCGCATCAGTCCCAACTAGGGGGCAACTGTAATATTTTGATATAAGCAACTGGCATTTTTAACAGAGGGGAAACAAGCTAGCATAATATTAGTCGGAAAATATCCGTTCCATAGTAGATCACACTGGTCCGAAATGTACTATTAAGATTATAGTCTAATTATACCAGTATCATAATAGTTCAGAAAAGATAAAATAGTACTAGTCCAAATGTGGGCCAAGGGGAGAGATCGAAATAAGAAAACGAACTCATCAATACAGCGTTATAATTTTTCATAATTTTCACTGTGAAACCCCCCATCATGGAATGGCAAAACATAAACTTTATCTTTGGAATATTCTATAAGCTGGTTGCGAATTATAATAGCATGCAATACAAATGAAATACAGAAAAGAAACAATAACAGCTAATGTCGATAACAAATGCTATGAAAATGGTAGTCGTTTAATAGTTTGGATTGAACTTCTTATGACTAGTATAATTTTAGTTGGATACTAGTATGCTTACTAACTATGTAGTTTGATGTTTCACGGCAGGGTTATGAAGACGGTGTTTCGAAAAGTATAGAAAGAAATTTTTAGAATTTAATGCAGTTGTTTGTCTGATCGATCATCAAAATATAAATTACTAATATATATGTATTTATTAGATTTCAGCTTCACAAAGATATTTCCCTATCTCTTTACAGTTCCACCGATGCTCTCTATTCCCAATCAACTAGAAGGTGCTTATGTTGGTCAGGATGTAGTACTTGAATGTCATACAGAGGCATATCCAGCATCTATAAATTATTGGACCACTGAACGCGGTGATATGATCATATCTGGTAAGAGTTACATGATAATCAAGATATTATCTCTTTTCTGTATTGGTAAATAATAACTGTCTATACTGAGCTGTAATATATAACTGAGGCTGTGCTTATTTGAATTAGAAGGTGGAATCTATATACATACATTTCTGATATATATTTTCATTACCGATATATGTACCTATACTCGGCGAATAATAGAGCACTGCCACAAGCGAGATGATAGATACTATACTTGATTGAACGGATTCAGTAATGAGAACTCAAGACACACTTATCAAATGAGTTACTTATTTAGCAGCATGGGCTATGACGATTTTTCATTGTTAGTAAGTTACAAAAAAATAAAAGACATACATTATTGTCAGATAAAGGCAATCTAAATGGACTATTAGCGTCTAAGCATAATGATAAACTTAAACTCTTAATTCTGTTATTTCCATTTGTTCATTAAATTCAGTGAATTAAATTTTATCATAAGTGGCATTACTGAGCTCTTTTCGCATCGTAAATAAGTTCGTAAATCGATAGCGAGAAAATTCAATGAAAAACGACAATGGATTTAATTTTAACAATGACAATGAACTGACAGCAGCACAACGTAATACAATAGCATTAAGTGGAAGTTAGCAAACAATGAGTGGCATGGATGAAGGTGGGAGAGGAAGCTGTCTCCCCATTGCACTGTGGGAAAGGCATCTCGCTTTTGTCAACTTAGAAAATAATCATTCCAATCTCAGGCGGATTTAATGGTTAATTCTAAGTATTTCTCGCTATAACTAATTGTTATATGGGTTTGAATATAAAAAAATATAGACATTTTTTCATATGTACGTATGCCATGATGGCGATTATGATTTATTGCACCGAAAAAGAAATTACAAAACAGGTCCTGAATAAAGTAGTAAATTCCCGAAGTACAATTTTCCTTACCGAACTTGTCGAATGGCCCATGGTGTGTTGGATTTAAATGCATGAGAATGGAATTTTGCGAGCTTAAATGTATGTATGTATCTAGGTAATACCCGTGTATGTGCTTAATATAAAAGTGTGTTAAGGTATTGCTGAACAAACATATATAGAAACTGGAGCGTATAATACAAAAACAAAAACATGTACATGCATAAATAAAGGACGGTTGAACATGTTGACACTAAGGCAGAAACTAGAGCTGGAAATAATCTGTTAATCGATTTTTATGCACAATTGCAATTGAGTCGGGTATTTTAGAAAAAGAAATCTTCGCTAGGAGCCATATCTCTTCCATGTTTTAAAAGCTCTCAGGCCAAATAAGATAATACGGAGCTCAATTTAGAATGTCATGGCCAAAGCGAGTTTAGTGGGGGATAATTTAGTTTGAGGCTTGGGGCATCGCAACTTACATAAGCCGGGATGCTAAGCACTGATGCTAATAATACGTACTCGTAAGTGTGTATACTTTATACAAAGAATATTAGCTTCTGCATTCAAAGGGAATGGGAGTACTGGTACGCATGCCAAGTGATTCTAAAAGATTTACAACATTTGGCATTTGCCTTTACTCTACCCCGCAAATAGCTGCACAGTTTACTACCGTTCACATTTTCAACTTCTACTTCACATTTTTAGTCCATTGTCTTTGGTATATTGACCCAGATGTTACAAAATTTTGATAGTTTCGATTGCATTATAGCTTTCGCATTTTGCAGGACCTCACTTCGTGCAGGTAGATATACTCTATGGCCCTTCCGTTTTTAGATAAAGTGTTAAATTTTTCATTTTCCCAGACTTTTCTTGAACGGGGTCTGCCTGAGCAACATTTTCTGTTAGAAGTTTTCTGTTATCAAATATACCATAGACTCCATCCGAAATTTTCATTTCTACTTCTCTCTTTGTAGCATCAACGCTTTAAAGTCTCGCATTTACATTAAGTTGTTGTAAATTTTCTACCGTTAACAAGCATTTAGTTGTTGCGCTTATTTATATTGTTAGTAGTTGTCGCTGTGTCATTTGCTGTTTTGTTGTATACAACCAACCAAAAGATGTAAATCTGTTGAATTTTTAAAATCCCGAAATTGTCGGGACCTGTTTTCACAATGCCGGTCTAATATATTCCAGTTTTACCAATTGGGATGGATATAAAGAGAAATATTACTGGCTTGTCACAAGTCTAGGAGCTTTACCCAATAAGCTCTTTCGGAAGCCTAAAAAAGAGCGAAAAGTCCTTCTAAGCAGTTATCCTAAATGGAGTCATAAAAGTGTCCAATATGAATCCAAAACCGATGAATTTGAAAAATTTTATGACTCTTTTTAAATTAGCTTGGGAGTATTTTTGCACTCTTTTTGGAGTCTTTTATTAATGCTTTTCCGAAACTTTTTTGGAGCCTTGTTGATTCCGATGGGTTTTGAAGCCTTTTTAGACTCTTTTTGGTGCATTTTTTTAGGTCTTTTTGGCTCTCCTTTTAGTGAAATTTTTCAAGCTGTTGCTAATTTTTGGAGGGCACGATGTTTGACTGTTTTATTAAGATTTTTAGATTCATATCACTGGCTTGCTTATTGGAAGAAATTGGCTTATAGTTTTATTTTTATAATCTTGATAATAGCATGTTTTACAGTTTTTTTTGTATCATTATTTCGGACCACTCCGACTTTGGCTACCTGGGGTTTGTCGAGAGAAACATAGATGTACATATACTATATATGCGACTATTCGAATAAATACAATTTCTATTCGACGGGTACAAAAAATTCGAATAGTATTTATTCGAATTATTTATTCGTTTATTCGAATATTATTCCAAAAAAATCACACTCTTAATGTATACATGTGAAGCCCTGTTGGAATCATATTTAACAATTTATCGATGCTTAGATTTTCGTGATACGTGGAACGAATGTGATAAACAAATATATTTTCAAATTTCATTGGCCCATAATCATAGTCAAATTGAAATAAAATTTTGTCTACTTAATGACGAAATCATCATTTTAACATTTTAAATTTACGGGATGTGTCTATGGTTGAACGATGTCACAATGTGTACCCCAAACTTAAGTTTGGCTTTTTTCGCTTATTGCCACAGTTATGATATGGCTTGTGATTTAAATAGTTGACAAAGGTTGACCTCGAAAAACATAAAAAATTTCTTCATACCACCAACGAACTTAATTTTTTTTCATAAGGAGTTCATGTTACATTTGATTTTAACTTAAATATTTGTTTAATATGACTATAAATGAACTGCATTATAAAAGTATTTATTAATATTTTAACTAAAACACGTGTTAAGCAACGGCTGTGTTTATGAGCCGAACTATTGCACATCAGCAACAAATTGCCAATCCCGAGATTAAGTTATTGTAATAACTTACTCTCGGGATTTTCGGCACCTAAATTAAGTACAGCATTCATAGTAAATGCATTTATACATACAGACATACATACGTAGATATGCGATGTTTCCATATTCATGTGCGCATTTACATTCATTACCGCATTGTTGCAAGCAACCGCCAGCGGCGCGTAATTCGTTGATTACATTTGTAACTTATTTGCAATTGCGTATACGCCATGGTGTAATTTAAACTACAAAAGTGAAATACACTCACTTTCATCCTATTTTATAACGAACATGTGTGTCGGTTGTTTTTCCACACAGCTCACTTGATCGTTCTTTGTGCAGCAAATGAATGAGCTAACGAAACAAATGAATACAACATTAACAATTGAGTGAAAATATCTGCAATCATGTGCACACCGGTACAGATAAATGAAGACGTGCCTGGTTGGAGCAATTATGTGGCGCTTTTGCATTTTCTTAATAATTTTCAATAGCCACATTACATATGAAATATATGCAAAAACTGCAATATTTGAAGTCCTCAGTAGGTTGTATAACTCAAACTCCATTTGTGACGGTATACTCGTATTACATTTGACCGATCTTGTTTCCAGCAAACGATTTCTATATTACACAATGGAGACCACATACACAATTTTAGACACAGTACCTGGGTGACCGAGAATTTCTCGGTATTTTTCGAATTTGCCGAATAATCTTACTTACCAAGAGCATAAATTTCCAAAATGGATTTCCAAAATATCGAACACTAACCACAAAAAGTCACTTAAAATACATTGGCGACATCTGTTGTGTATTAAATATTCTGGTTGGTATACGCCCTAAAATACCTTTCATTTGATACCCATATTTCCATATATTTAAAAAAAATCGGAAAGGTGGCAACGCTCTAAGTTTCCATTAGTGGCAACATTCAAGTAGAAAATCTAAGAAGGAAGCATACTATACGAAATCGGTTTAGCCTTTCCCGAGATAGTGGTCTATATCTGAAGGAATAAATAAAATGCGTTCAGGTGGCAACCCTAGGTGGAAATCCTACTCGAAAATATTTTGGTTGGTATACGGCCTAAAATACCTTTCATTTGATACCCACATTGCCACATATTGCTTAATATTTAAAAAAAAATTGATATAGGTGGCAACCCTAAGGACCACCAAATATACAAGAATAAGTCGTTTAAAGTTATAAGATATCTCTATAACTGAAGGACCTGCTTGCTTTCAAACACACAGGAGGGCATGGCTCATCGACATTAATCGATTCAACTTGTTCTCCTGATCATGCCGATGTACTTATCCGTTCTGTTTCTCATACTTATAAACATAGAACCACAGTTATAATGCCATTTAATATCTTTAAGGTTCTAAGAATCCTCCAAAAATAATTGGAACAAGAGCTAAACTTCGATTAGCAATGAAAGCTTTACAGATAAAATTTAAGTAACATTATTTTATTTATTGTAATAATATCAATACACTCCAAAAGTAGCTTAAGGTGTTCGCAGTAAATAAAAAAATGACATGAATTCAAAAACATAGTTGTGACCAGAGCTCAGAAATAACTATCAATCAATTTTGAAGATCTTATAATTAAACTTATAAAAGCGAAATGCATTTCTATCAGTATCTAGCAATTAGCATTCAGAAACTATGTATCAAAAATGTAAAACTTCCCGCTTAAAAATACGACTTACATGAGCTCAAGAGAAGCAGATTAAAGAGAGCAAAATTCTCCTCAAAGCTACTATGGAGTAATTATGAACTCCCTCAGAGTGGGCTAGTAATTTATAATCATGAATCTCCAGATGATTCTTCTGAGCACTAAGTGATTTAATTGTATTTTATTTTATGGTGTCCTTCAGTTAGAAAACAATAATTTTTTTTGTTATCTATTATCTTGGGGCCTAAGAATCTCTAAAGAGCTGTTAAACATGCAAACAAATGTACACTCCTCACACTTATGATAACGTTTAACTGATTCAAATTTTTGGGATTGTAGAATAACAAAAGAAAATCCAAAACTTGCGTGGTATTCAATTAGCTAGAGGTTATTTGGTTATATGCGATCTCAGCGTTATACCTCAGCAATAACTTTAGCCAAATTTTGAAACTAAACAAATGCCCATAATCATAGTAAAATAAAAATAGAGTTTCATCTACACTATGGAGCAAAAGTGATCACATAATTACCAGTCAGCTGTATTATAATGAATTTTAGCGCTGTTTTTGCTTTTTTCATTTAAAACTGGTACTTACTTTTTTGGCTTGAGTGTTTTGCAAATATTAATAGACAAAAACAATAATAAAAGCTTAAGAAAAAAAAGCTCCCCTTACTAACATTGAACAGCAACATGTACTCACTTTTGCTCTCACTCTATTTCCCCTAATGAATGGGAAGTTAACCGTTATTTTTCAATAACAGATAACCTTATTTTGATTGATTTTTATTCGTTATTCATTTCTTATTTTCTTTAGTTGTGATTTTCATTGAATAACGTTATTTTTGTGACTAAAATTAATATTTTGAAAAAAATGCAAAAAAAAGCTTTAGAATTAATTTTGGAAAGCAAATCCACAAAACAAATTGCTGCTGAGCTACGGATATCCCAAGCTATGGTGAAGAAAAGTAAAAAAAAATAAGAATTTGAAAGGGTTAAGTGCGAAAAATGGCCGCCCAAGTATCCTATCTGACCAAGATGCAAGGCACATGGCCAGAAGTTTATTGGCTGGATAAACCAAAAGGTCAAAAAAAGCCGCTAAAAGCAAAGGAAGTAAGGCTAGTGCTTAGACCGCACGTCGAGCACTTAAAAAAGTTGGATGTTTTGCCGCCAAAAAGCCTAAAAAGCCAAAACTTTCTGCCAAAAATAGAAAACTGCGAATGCCAATTGCCTTAGCTCATCAGCATTGGACTACAGAAAACTGGAAACGGGTAATATGGTCTTATGAATGTAAAGTTAATCGAATCAATTCAGATGGCATTCGTTATTTTTAGTCAGACACCGGAAGAGCAACCCAGAGTCACCAGGTAATAGAAACCTTTTAACATGATGGCGGATTCCTGATGGTCTGGGGATATTGGCGGCAAAACATCCAACTTTTTTAAGTGCCCGACGTGCGGTCCAAGCACTAGCCTTACTTCCTTTGCTTTTAGCGGCTTTTTTTGACCTTTTGGTTTATCCAGCCAATAAACTTCTGGCCATGTGCCTTGCATCTTGGTCAGATAGGATACTTGGGCGGCCATTTTTCGCACTTAACCCTTTCAAATTCTTATTTTTTTTTACTTTTCTTCACCATAGCTTGGGATATCCGTAGCTCAGCAGCAATTTGTTTTGTGGATTTGCTTTCCAAAATTAATTTTAAAGATTTTTTTGCATTTTTTTCAAAATATTAATTTTAGTCAAAAAAATAACGTTATTCAATGAAAATCACAACTAAAGAAAATAAGAAATGAATAACGAATACAAATCAATCAAAATAAGGTTATCTGTTATTGAAAAATAACGGTTAACTTCCCATTCATTAGGGGAAATAGAGTGAGAGCAAAAGTGAGTACATGTTGCTGTTCAATGTTAGTAAGGGGAGCTTTTTTTTCTTAAGCTTTTATTATTGTTTTTGTCTATTAATATTTGCAAAACACTCAAGCCAAAAAAGTAAGTACCAGTTTTAAATGAAAAAAGCAAAAACAGCGCTAAAATTCATTATAATACAGCTGACTGGTAATTATGTGATCACTTTTGCTCCATAGTGTACATTAAACATGATACATTCTATATATAAGCCGGGGTTTTAATTTTAAAATCAGGGTATGATGGTTTAGGCGTATTGTCACACACATGCCATAGTTTGTGAAGAAAATATTTGACACAGGGTGACCTTGCAAAACATAAGCAATTTCTTCGTACCATCAACCAGCTTAATTTTTTTTTCATAAGAGGACCATATTACAATTCATTTTAGCTAAAAGCTTTGTTTAATATGACTATGATGGACTAAAAAGAAAAATCGGTGAACGACCACGGCCCTTTTTGGACTAAAGTTCTCTAAACAAGAGTTAGGAAACTGGAATATGCAATATCTGTTTAACTGATAAAGATATAATGCTAAAATTAGTACACTCATTCACCTGATGATGTTATTAGTGTTGTCTAAAGGTTTTTTGGTAATATTTTGGAAAATGGGCGTGGCACCGCCCCCAAGTGAATAAACAAAATATCAACATTTCACTATTAACAAGCCACTGTGAAAGTATCATAAAGATCTTCAATGAAAACTGATCTTCAAATAGGGACAAACAACATAATAAAATCCGTGGGCGTGCCAACACCCACTTTTTTAAAATTATGTAAATATTGATTAATGGACACATACTTATATCCGTATATCAAAAATTTCACAAAATACGTTAAAAGTTATGGGCATGGCACGCCTTCTTTTCCAAAGTTATATATAGGACATGGTATAACCCTTGAAAAGATCGATTGAGTACTTTTGGCTCATGTAAACGGTTAATGCTTTACAAGCAAGGGGCGTGGCCGCGGCCACCAAATTCGCTACTGTTTAGGCTGGGAATAGATTGGTTTTTAAAATGAGCGAAATCGGATGAAAACCACGCCCCCTTTTTCTAGAAACTAACGCTGGGTATTTAATGTTCGGTTCACCCGAACTTAGACTTCCTTACTTGTTTTTAACTTAGGTTCCTTTTTGGATTGTTTTTAGATTATTATTTGTTGCTTTTGTTGTTTTTTTTAAAAAGAGACCAGTATTTCTTTTTTTTGTTTTTTTTTAAAAAATATGTGTATATCCCTTTTTTATTTGAAATTAATTGTTCGGGAAACAAAAACATACCATTTTTTTGAGATGAAACAATAGTTAATTTTTTAACTTTTTATTTATTTTTTAAAATAAAATATAAACCCCTCAAATAACAGGCAATCTTTTTTTTTATTTTTAATTTTTATTTTTTACATTGTTTTGCTGGGATTTTTTAAACAAAAATAAACTTTTTTGATCCAAAAAAATTTGATAATGCTTTAAGTTTTTAAAATAATATTTGCAACTAGTAAAAAGGGGAGTAAAATCTAATATTTTACCAGGAAATGTACTTAACCACATATATCGTCATAAGCTATTTAAAAAAAAAAATGTTAAATTTCCCACGCAATCTAAAAACATAATTTCTTGTACTCTTGAAATTAAACTGGGAGAATTTCTTGCTTTCCTCTTTTGTATAGGTACACACGGTTTTACTCTCGCAGCTCTATAGTGCTACTCTGCCCATCATTATAAGTAGATTGCAATGTACTTTAATGGAAACTATTTAATACATTCAAAGTTGGAAAAAGTGAAGGGATTTGTTGCATTGCTATTTCAAAATAAAATAATTTATTAAAATTCTTTTTTTAAAGTTTTGCACAATAGAACCTGTTGTTGTGGACTGACTCTTCTCGATGTTTTTAGGATAAAACCGTGATTTTGCTAAAAAAATTTTTAACTGGCGTAGAAAAAGCCTCTCAATCCTATTTAGTCAAATATTACCCACCTCTTGGTGGTGATTTATTATAAAAGAAATTTGCAGACCGTATACAGCAGACTGTGCAGAACTGTGTGAAGTAATGACGACCTCTGGTAAAACTATTCCGGAATGTATTCTGCTGTAAATAAATAAAATTCCAGTGTCAATGAAAGATCAAGCAACTTGTCCCTGTCCAAGGGTTTCGTAGTATATATGTATATGCAAGTATGGGTGACCTCTCATTACCCATCCTCTCTTTCCTTTCGGAAGGACGGATGACATGACCTAGAAGGTTGCACTGGTCATACCAAATCGCTCCCACGACAGTCGGCCAGTATCGCAAGGGAGTACCGGAGCGTACCGGATTCATATCCGGCCAAGGACTGTTATTTCGAAAACACTCCCCAAAACCTTCGGGGAGTGATTTTGTTGTTAAAACAACAACAACAACAACGCAAAAGATTTAAAAATTGAAGGAGACCTTATAGGCAGCGCGGTCGCTTTTGAGTTTCTGTGAATGCAATTCTCATTCCGTAATGCTACATCATATCATTAAGCATACACGCATACCAGCGCAAATTAATATGTGTTGCATTTAATTATGCAATGGCAATGACACTGGCATGCAACTGTGGTTGAACACGTACACACATCGTACATATTTGTATATGAAAGTACATAGTTGATAAATGCGAGAGTATTTCCAGGAAAGAGGGTTGGTATGTTAATAATGAAATACTTAAATACCGATTTCATTAATTACGTTATTATTAGTTCTAAGAATGGAACAACGTACGAATTATCTTTAATGAACTTACTCACACTCCAGCAGGCTGAGTAAAAATTCGTTTACCTTTCTAGATGTCAATTTGTAGGGAAAATTAGAAGCAGCACAACACAAATTGGAAGGGAAGTTCGGGTTATTGCACCAAACTTTGTATTGCATTTTTATTACAATTTGTTCTAATAAAACATGGAAATACTCCAACATTTTCTATATGTCATATTTGTTATAGAAATTTCAATGGCATTATCAATTATGTTGCCGCATATAATTATTTTCGTTGTCTGCTTTTAGGCGCTAGTCACGCTGCTGCTATGCTGATCATTTGATTATTTTATGTAGTTAGTTATGATGATGACATCATTTTAAATATTGTTTAATCATTGCGTCAAATATACAAAGCATGCAGTAGCTTATCACAATCAACATAGCATTTAATGAGTATTAAAATTGTTAGTAATCCACAGTTGATGTCATTTGTTAAATACCAAAAATTCAAACAATTATGCAAAATTTTGTGGCCGAATTTCATTAAGTATGCTATGTATGGAAATTAGTTGACAACCGAAAAGTATAGTAGTTTGCGATAATTGTGTGCTTAAACTATTTCATTCATTTAATGAGGGAGAACATATTGAATGAGAATTTAATATACGATATCACACACATATGTTTGTATATTTCTGCAGCTTAGAAGTTAAATATTTTAGGAGCTGTTTCTTTAATGCTTATATAGTTCAAACAAACTTAAGGTAGATGGGAAATGGTCTTTAGGATAAAAACATGAAATTCAAGAAGAAGCAGTTTGAATAGAAAATGTTTGGTTGGCTAATCAACTTTTACGAATATCTAAGTTAAACAGTTTTGAGAAAAAATACTACATACCAATGAAATGCCTCGACGAGAAAAATGGAGAAATACACAGAGATATTTTGAATTGACATCTAAACAAAAACTAAAACTGAGAATTCATTATTAAAAATCATTGTATTTTTTATTTAAAACTTATGAAATAATACCCCTTTTTCTGCTTTAGTGTGGTTGATTTAACCTTAAATATTTGACGTAGTGAAAATAATCCCATACTGATTAATATGGTCGTAGGACAACATCCCTAACATTATGATGTTTCCCTTTTTGGAGATATTTTATAGCAAGCTTTTATTCATTCAATATCACTGGCGCCCATAAGAACAGTAAACATCGACCATACTTTTTGCATATCGGTACGGTTTGTTTTTAAGGTTCGGTCCTACCTTTATATAAATGAAAACCTCTGTTTTGTTCCAAGTTATACCAAAAATTGCTACAATCCAAAATATTGTGCTCTATTTTTATCTCGTCGTCTTGCCGTTCTTAAAAGTACAATAAATTATTTTCACTGAATGATCGATTACTTCCATATTAAAAAAATAGCAAATAAATATGCCAATAAATTCACATCGCCTTACTAGACATCATAAAAAATAATCTTCTATATGCATACATATGTGGAATAAGTGTGATTGAAATCGCATGTGTGCCACAAGTTCATAACTCCAAAATGATGTGTCACATTTGACATACGAGTGTCATACAAAGTTTCATTTCTCTTTTAATTTTATTTTTCTATTTCTCATACTATGAAGCACAAGGAGCTGTAGTTACATGAAACCACGAAAAAGGATACGAGTTTAATGATAAAAGTTAGCTAAAGACAATATTCAAGGGAAATGACAAAGTTTTTGGGAGGTTTACATTAGCCCACTAAGCCGGTATAAATACTCATATGTAGATATGTATGAACTATTTTAATAATTATTTTGTTTGTTCGATAAAAAAAGGGCAGTAGTATAAATAAATCAAAGTCGCATAGTCATGTGTGTGAAAAAAAATGAAACTACATTAAACATAAGAAAACTTATACTAAAAGTAACATAAAATTCTTCCACACGAAGGCATGAAGTGGCACGAGACACTACCTTCGATACGAAAAAAGTTGGATTATTGGAAATATCGTGAATTACTATTGACAGTCTGTTGAATAAGAAAACTAGAGCTGCTGAAGTAACTAGTTTCGTCACATCAACGTGTTGTGCTTCTACGATGTGAGAGCGCCCCGTTCAATACGAGCAATTTCTTCATACGTTTTCTGTTTATGGTATAGTTTTCACTATTGTGAGCATTTTAGTAAGGTGACACTCTACTTACATAGATCATAGTAGCGAATCAGAAATAGTATCGTAAGTAGTAAACTGGGGCTTTAAGTATACTTTTCACACGTATAAGCACTAGGCAGTGCAAAAAAAATTTGTTTCAATAAAATTAACCGTGCCTTATCACGGATTTAATTTTTTAAAACTAACTTTTTAAAGAGAGTCTCTTTTGTTTTTTATGCTGCCTAGATAAAAAAAACTTGAAGGAAATTGTTAAAATTAATTTTTCACGAATTGATCCGCACTCCCGGCGAATGGCATCCATCGAAAATATGTATAGGCATGAATATTATTTTTCGAACTGGTGGAGACAAAGTATTGATCTAAAATACCATATGGAATTCTTTTGTACTTAATGACTTACTTGGTGTGTTAAGAAGAAAACAATTTTTAATGCTTCCATATTTTTTATAATAGATAAAAAACTAAATGAAATTAAATTTTTATAACTATTTACAAGTTTTAGTTAATCCAAAAAAAAATCTGGTCAGTCCAAAATGTATAAACTTTTATTAGGCCTTCATCATCAATTCATTAGTTCATTTTAAAAGACTTAAATTTTAACACTTGCTATTCTGAATAATAAATCTTTGATAATTAAAAAAAAAAAGATTGTTCTCGGTCTAATGTGCATGTAGGTACATATGTGTGTAAATAAACATTTTTCTTCATAAATGCATGAGTTATTAAAAGTTGTGTGACCTTCTTTGACACGTGTTTTTTGTAGACATATGTAAATGGAAAAGTACTGTTGAAATATATTTATGTAAGAAAAAAAGTAAACCAAAAATCTGCGAAATAAAATAAAAACGGATTATATCAAGGAAAATTATTCGTTTGCGTGCAGTACTTACACCATTACCGCTAGTGAAAATTGCTATATATAAACAGACGTGCTTTTAGTGCATTGCATTACCTATTCAATAAACTGGCGAGCTCCTCAACTTTGGTTGGTTTCGGCGCAACGTCAGCTTTTAAGAAAGCCTTAATTTCAATCACACGAGGAGGAGAAAGTTGTGTTCCAGGACAATTTTCTTCGCATCTGAGGTGTCTGCTGTTACAAAATGTGTGTATATAGATTTCGGGGTAATCCATTCATGGAATGGGAAGCGACCTACAAAACAGGGTTATAAGGATGTTGACACTTCTTAGCCGGATACGAATGCGGTACCTTCCGGTGAATAGCACCTTTTTGGTACTAGCGCGACTGACTTTTGAACGGCAGGCCTACTTACCTATGTCAAAAATTAAATCTCTAACTTGAATTCTCTCTTTGAATTCAACGCATTACACTCGCAAATTGTCTATCAATTCTAAAATAATTTCTAGAACTCTGCCTCTCTTCATCCTCTCTAATTTCAGATACATCGCGCGCTGGTGACAAATACGAGACAACCTCAACGGTTAGTGGTTACACGAAATACATGAAATTAAAAATACGTTCAGTGGGCCCGAACGATTTTGGTACCTATCGATGCGTCGCTAAAAATTCATTGGGCGAAACGGATGGCAACATAAAACTTGATGGTAAGTGTAATCTCTATGAGCCACGCACAAACGCAACGCAAATACTGACTTCTGCCTAACATAAAGAAATGCTTACTTACATACTGCTTAGATAATAGCCCCAAAAAATTTACTGAAAATTGTTTTTGACAGAAACTAGTATACTTATGTATATAATGATTATTGTATACCGTATTTTTAAAAATTGTTTGTTGATCAGTAGACGGCTATTCCATATTTTGCTGGAACTCATCCTGTTCCAGCGGTTATGTAAGAGACAAGAAAATTATCATATGTGCTATACAGGGTGCCTGTATGTAGTAGTATACATACACATACATACATATGAACATATGGACCGAAAGCTATCAAAATGCTAAATATGCTACGTGTTAGGTGTCTGCACTTATGCAAATAAAAGTGCAATCCTCCCATATTTTTTTAATCGTGTACACAATTCTTTGTTGGGTACGCACATATCTATGGCATTCGTATTTATAGGTTAGCGAACGTTTAAAAAGGTGATTCTAAGGGCGATATCAGATATTTCTCATACATTAACTTTGACAACTAAAGGCAGCAAAATTAAAATAGTACTTCGATAGTTAAGGCGAGTAGCATAATTAAGAACTACGCTTATAAAGAGTGAATTCTTGAAATATTTTTAGTTAAAAGCGAAATAAAAGAGATTTAAATTCCGTCAAATGTCATCGAATGTTAAGAGTACCAATACATTTTGCTTCGCTTTGAAGTAAAAACATTCGGTGTCACAAATCTTATGCAAATTTGTAGGTTTTATTTTTGAATTGTCAAAGTTTAAGTGTAGTTTTAACTTGATTTAAATTCAATGTGACATCGGCCTAATTTTGTTATAAATTGACAAATGTAATAAAGGCACTATGCCAGCAAAACTATGTAAATTTTGCATAAAACTTAACCGACACTGTTTTTAATGAAAAGTGATACAAAAAATAAAAAATCGAAGTTAAAACTAATTCAAATTTTACAATCAAGTTACAGCCAAATCTTCATGTAAATACAATAAATTCAAATGTTTTGTTTAAGAAGTTTTTTTTCTTGCATAATTTTAGAACTTTTCCAGTATTTTGGATGTATATCGATAATTTGAGTTTCAACTTATTTGTAAAGTAATATGTCGAGTGTTTACCAAAAGGCTTGTCACGTCATTTTGAAATTGATACAAAATAACAGTGATTAACAACTCTATGAACTTTGCAGTACGACCAATGAATATTTGTATAAACTTTTTCTGCTACTGGGCTACAAAAGATTACAAAAAGGTGGCAGGCAACAAGGTCAATAGAAATTGCGTCAATTGACACTATTTCTCTTTTCGAAATGGAAATAAAGTCAATTGACACAACATCTCTTTCTCATATTTAATTATCACATTTTCCCGGCGGTGCATTTTCAAATAAATTTTAGAATTAATTTTGATTCAAAATATTTAATTTTGTGATGTTCGCATGCGTTTTTAAAATAATTTAAAAATTACATCATATTATAAAATGACAATTTGGAAAAGATAGCGCGTGATTTTTTGTCGACATGCTGTAGGCAGTATTGAGGATATTTCCCTGTGAATTATGAAATAAAGTCAATGACATTTGCGATGCGAAATAACGTCCATTGACACTATTTCCAGTGATCTTGTTGCCTGTCACCGTAAAAAAGTATTTTAATACACTTTATACAAATTTCTCTTTTTTTTTGCAGAGATGCCAACACCCACCACCGCAGTCATGGCAGAGACCTCAGGATGGAATCGTAGCTTAGGTATGTTTAATGGTGTAATATATATGTATATCAATTAGCTCTGCTTTCATAATATTATTAGATACCATTTTCTGTTATAAATTTGTAAATTTTCGAATATGAAATCTCTCAATTTTAATTTTCGGAAGTAAAAAAATAGTGCATAGTTAGGACAGGAAAAAGGTCCACTACACCAAATTGGTTAGTCCTCTTATATCAACATACCAGTTACTTAGGGTCATTAGCCTATCTACCTAAGGTCATAGCATCGGTTTTTTCTGCTAATTCCGCCAAAGTATCACAGATGTACATACTTCTTCAATATCGCTTCTGTCTTTGCAGATCTTGTAAGTGCAAGGCTGGCATTTTCGAAAAGCTTTGAAAGGCAGAGTCCGCGCTATCTACTTCAAAAGTCACATTCCCCGCATATTCGCTTACTTGTATTTTTTAAGCTGCATTAAATTCCCTTTTCACAATCTTTTTAACCAGCATCTCATCAAGCAAACTGTTTCCTTATGGCATCCTGATTGCTTTTTAAATTCGTAGTTTAACTCATTATATATCCCTTTGACCCTGCGCATGGAAGTGCCAAAATTTTAAATGAATTATTACATTTACTAATAAAATAAAAGAATCAAAGGTGGTATAAATCACAATATGCCAAGGCTGCTTTATGCCTTGTCAGTATCAAAATATATAATCCAACTAACCACATTTCACCTATCCTGTCCAGTTTCTACTACAGCTGAATTCGTTTTGTGTGATTTTCGCGCAACGTGGCATAATGAGTTGCAACACCGACGCCTTCTCACTAACACAGCGAGTGCTGCACTTGCTATTTTCTCGCCATTACAATGGCTAAGAGAAGACACTCTCACCTGTGTACCTACAGCTACGGACGGAGATTAAGCGCCCTAGTGATCAAGTGTGGTTATCAATAAATCATTTAAACAAAGTCCATTAGGAATGTTTGCTGACTTATTTACAACTAAAATAATAAATAAAATTTAAATTTTTTGTAGTAAAACGGAATATAAGAGAAAATTATAATTGACAGAAACTCTTAGATCGTTTCATGTAAGAGCGCATTAAAAAGTCCGGAACCAACTGAACTACAGAATATTATAACTATATTTTTATAATAAGTTAAGCTATATTTACCTCAAAGTCTTCTCACTTCGGAAGGAAATTTTGGAATTTGATCACATACCCATGTCAGATATACATATGTATATACTTTCATCGGCCAAAAAAAATTGCATTTTCTTCTACAAAAAACTTGTTGGTAAGATTAATTTTTTGGCCTTCTTCCCAGAGAAAATTCAGCACACCCTATCATTTCAATTATATTTTAATAGGTGGGTTCCCAGCACTATTTCTGTCACCTTGTCTGAAATTTTATTTGTTCCCTGTCATCTCCGATAATCTTCGGTCTAAGGGCATTTATTTTTAAGTCGACAAAGGGTTGGTACTTTGGGTTGGTATTAACTGTCAATCGCAGGAGTAGGATGTTGATATTGGTTTTAGTGGTCTTTACAATTACGCCACAAGTTCTTCTTCTCTGGAATGAAGAAATCGCTTTCGATAGTTCTATAGCTGGTTCACAGCGATTGAGCGAATTAATAAATTTAAAATCACTCACAAATGTGGGCTACAGCTCTGAACACCACTGTATAAAAAACTGTAAACCCCGTTATTTTAATTTGCCACTTCATTTGTGACTTGCTACTCAGGAAAGCATAAAACTCCAAGTGCACTAACGGCATAAAAAGTGATAAATCAAAATTAACGTTAATAACGGTGTGTGTGTGAGCAGTTGGTGGGATAGTTGCTGAGTTTTTTTGTAAGTTTGTAAAAGAGAAAATGTAAATAAAGGGTGTTTATTTTACAGGTTTGTTTTTCGAATAGAGATAAAACTGGCATTTTGTGGTCAAATCTGGCAACTCTAATGTCTTGGAATAATAAAAATCCATCTCTTACAACACTGCGCTGCGCAGACAACCGCTGCCTAAAATAGCAATAGTGTCAATTGACACTATTTCCATTTCCAAAAGCGCAATAGTGTAAATTGACACTATTTCCAAGTTACCCTGGAAATAGTGTCAATTGACACTATTACCAGTGACACTATTACCTGTCACCAAAGAACAACGCTTGCAAATCGTGCAAATTTATTTCGAAAATAATGGTTCAAATTTTTTTTTCAAATGGCCATACTTCTTCCGCAATAATGCTGGAGAGGCAGCTACCGTTAATGGAGACCGGTATAGAGCCATGATAACCGACTATTTTGTTCCCGAATTGGATGGCATGAATGTGGATGAGTTGTGGTTCCAACAAGACGGCGCTACATGCCACACAGCGCACGTCACAATCGATTTATTGAAGGAAACATTCGATGAGCGCATAATTTCGCGGAATGGACCTGTCAATTGGCCACCAAGGTCGTGTGATTTGACACCATTGGATTATTTTCTTTGGGGATATGTGAAGTCGCTCGTCTACACCAATAAACCAGAAACGTTAGGGGAATTGGAAGCCAACATTCGTGGCGTTATTGCCGACATACGGCCCCATATGCTCGAAAATGTGGTTGAAAATTGGACCTGTAGAATTGGCTTTATTCGAGCCAGCCGCGGCGGCCACATGCCCGAAATCATATTTAAACATTAATGGCATAAAATTATCCTTCCAATAAAGCCAAATTGATGGACCTTAAAACGATTTTCTTGTGTTTTATTTCAATTCGAAGTTCTATACCCCTAAAAAAAACACCCTATACATACCTTATGGAGCTTTTCAAGGCGCTGAACCAATTTTTTAAGCTCATTTCGGTGCTATGTTGTAGAAAATGGAGCTTTCCGATGCAGTAAAAAGGAAAGTAGAATAACAATAGGAGTTCTATACTATTTACTGTCATATTAAATATTAATAGTACATATCCTATGTTATGTTGTATTTACTCTAAATACTTGTAGTAACTATTTACACCATTACTACTGGAGTAGTCTGGAACTGAGGGTGGGGCCATTCACTCGAAAAGCATGGCTTATCCAACGAACTATATCGGCACAGTTCGTCATTAAAATCCTCTTCGGTACTGGCCGTCGCAACGTTCTCTTGAACAGAGCCAGAGGCTCATCAAATGTTATCAGTGTTCTTGATTCTGCAACAAAAAACAGGACAGGTACGATAAGTGCCTCGTAGGATCTCATTTTAGCTCTTCTCAATTGCCTACTGAGAATGGCTTAGCATTTATATGAAATAGTGATTTCGTGTTAATGATAGTTTACAGGTGAAATAAGGCCTTTACTATTTCGTTATCCACCTCTGTTTCTAGCCTGGAGTAAATCAAACTATAATTGTGCATGGGTCAATCTTATGGTCCGAATTTAGAAATCAGCGAGTATAGCGAGTTTTAAATTGCCTTGGTTGCTTTTTAGCTCAGAAATTTATAGGTATTTTTCTATGTGGCTCTTCGTTGAATTTGGCTAAAATAATAGTGCCGTCTAGGAAAACCCCCATTCCCGTTATTTAGCTTTTTTTTATAAATATCATAGGCAATAGATTTAAGCATAAAATTCCAAGTCTGCTGATAACATGTTATAATAGCAACAACATGATATTTGCAACAACTTGTTCTCAGCTGTTAAATGAATTTTAATTTTAAAGAATGTTGCCTATTTTTAGGCGCCATTTTTAACACTTAATGCCTCTATTAATTTTAATTATGCCCCCTTCTTTTACATATTCACTAAAAATATAGGAAAAATGTAATCTTGAAAAATTTAATTATAGCTTCAGTTTAAATAACAAAAATGATAGAAAAAAAATTGGCAGCGCAGCTCTACTATAATGATCGTAAAAGCAATGAAAATATGAATGCACCTTAACTCAAATCACTTTGCACTTACTAACGCATTTCGAATTATATTAAATTTTTACACTTTTCCTTTGCATAAAAGAAATGTTCTAGTAAATGTCTAAATATTTGTTTTATCATTGTTTTTTTGTCTTTTTTTCTTTTCATGTAAATCAACGTCTGGCCTGTCGTTGTTCGCTTGTGTGTGTGTGTCTGCCTGCAATGCTATGCCTGTGTATGCGTTAACCTGCCATGCATTACTCACTCGTTTCCTGTTCCTACCAACCATTCTGTTTCTGGCGTTACTCATACTGGAAAATGTTCGTCTGGCACTCGGACATCAAAATATATAAAAATGTTGAAATGTACACTTAAAAATTAAAAAAACGGCGTCTACTTTTTGGCTTTCGCTCTTCAAACTCGGTTTCTTTGCCGTTTGTATTTTTAATACAAAAAAAAACTCGCTAAAAAATTATGACTTCAAACAAAAAAAAAACACAAAACGAAATACAAAAACAAGCTGGTAAACACCGCAATAGAAATAAATTTGACTTGAATGCTTTGCCTGATTACGGGGTTGAGGAGTGGCGCGACGGTGTCGGTAAGTACCTGCGAACATTTCCACTACATTGAATAAAATGTAAAAGTTATTTACAAAAAAAAAACGAAGAACTCATACCAGACTTTTCATACGCTTTCCATCATCATTACTATTTATTCGCTATCAAAAGCTGGCTAAAGCATAGGACCGTCGGCGCATGATCTGGCTACTTCGTTTGCTTTATTCATTGCATACTTTCAGGTTGTTTGAACATTTTTATAATTTCTTTTACACTTTTTTTTGTACTTCTTCTATGCTTTATTGTTCTTTATTGTGTTCCCTACTACTAGCAATGACTGAGTTTCCCCCACAGCATTTGCAAAATAGGCCATCAGTTCTGACATTTTAGCCATGATAATTATTCATATAATAAGAATCACAGTTTGGTTAGTAGAAACGCTCCAAGGAATATCTTGGAGTGGAACACTCGCCTGCATAGACTTGACCTCGTATAGATTTCACTTCTTATAGTCAGTAAGTTGGGGTCAGCGTAAAAAAGGCTTCGGAAGCTTAAAAATATGCGTGGCGGAATATAATAAGCATCAGTGCGGACCATCTAAGTTGAGCTGGTCGATTTTTGAAGACCTTACTTTGACGAGAAATACTCGAAATTTCTTCAGATTAAAAAATAGTGGTGTCCTCTTGGTAAATAGTAGAAGCTTTCTAATACCCGTCAAACTTGCTTCGTCAGGCTCTGAGAGTTGTGAATCCTTTTTGGGGAGTGTTGTCGAAATAACAGTCCTTGACCGGATACGAATCCGGTACGCTCCGGTACTTCCTTGCGGTACTGCCCGACTGTCGCGGTAGCGATTTGGTATAACCAGTGTAACCTCGTAGGTTATGTCATCCCTCCTTCCGAAAGGAAAGAGAAGATGGGTAATGAGAGGTGAGAGGCATCACATCCGTAGATCAACCATCGAGTTGCACATCATTACCTTTGTGCATATTAGTCGCACCTTACGACCGGTATGCCTCACTTCGTCCTCTACATTTGGTTTCTGAAACAACTTGATGACCCAAATTATGCCATGTAGGGCTGCCCCTACACCTTAGGCCTAGTCCCATTCATAATCTTATCTTTCCTAACTAATAAGTCGACTGCGGATGTTTATGCAATTGCATATTTTTTAGGAAAAGAGATAGAGCTATGGTTATAAAGAGAAAAGTGCATGATTTTAGTCAAATATTCTTAATAGGTATATTTATTTTTGCATATTTGACATATTGCATATAAATTGCATCATTGCATATAAATTGCATATTGCATATAACTTGCATATATTGCATATTACTTGCATATTTTTTTTATTTTTCGCATAAATGAATACGACGGTGCACATAATGAAAAAAATGCTCTGTGCAATACATACTTTGAATTTTTAATCTAAGAATGCTGTCTAAAAACTTTTTATTACTCGCAATTAATAATATTAATTAATTAATTAATAGATTAGTAATTTTTGATTCAGCAATTCATAAATTTCTAGAGATTTATTTTTCGTCATTAGCTATGGGAAAAGCAAAAAAAAAAATGTGTGTGAAGATTAGAAATTGGGTGGAGATTATTAAAGATCCAATTTTAGTTCTGGACGGTGAAACCGTATCTTGTAAAGCTTGCAATAAGAAGGTATACATATTAAACTGTTCAAATATTGTATCCTCAGGCACGGGCTTATAATTTTATCTGTTTAGTTAATATCTACTCGAAAGTACAGCATCTAAACACCGCCGCCCACAAAATGAATCTAGAATGTAAAGTTGCTCAAAATGATTCAACTATAGAACACAAGAAGAAAGATCAATTTTATTTAGATATGTGTCAAGCGATGAAGTCAATTAGAATGCCATGGCGGAGCTTGGACAATGAAACATGGAGAGGTTTTCTTCAGAAATATGTTAACCATAGCATACCAAACGAGTCTACGCATCGAAAAAATTATTTGGATGACTGCTACAGATCGGCCATAAAAACAATTAGAGATGATATCGCTGACAGCTACGTATGGATTTCTGTTGATGAAACAACGGATACAGCTGGACGCTATGTTGCAAATCTAATAGTTGGTAAGTTATGTGAAGCGGAAGAACCACCAACTCCACATTTGTTTGCCTGCAAGCAGCTACCAAAAACCAACGCTGACACTATCGCTAGATTCGTTAACAACGCTCTAAGGATCTTATGGTCAAACGGTGACAATGACGAGAAAGTGTACTGCCAAATACTCCGCTACCACCAGAACCAATACTAACACGATGGGGTACATGGTTGGAAGCATGGAACTGTTCAAATATTGTATCCTCAGGCACGGGCTTATAATTTTATCTGTTTAGTTAATATCTACTCGAAAGTCTCAGCTAGTACAGCATCTAAACACCGCCGCCCACAAAATGAATCTAGAATGTAAAGTTGCTCAAAATGATTCAACTATAGAACACACGAAGAAAGATCAATTTTATTTAGATATGTGTCAAGCGATGATAGCAATTAGAATGCCATGGCGGAGCTTGGACAATGAAACATGGAGAGGTTTTCTTCAGAAATATGTTAACCATAGCATACCAAACGAGTCTACGCTTCGAAAAAATTATTTGGATGACTGCTACAGATCGGCCATAAAAACAATATCGCTGACAGCTACGTATGGATTTCTGTTGATGAAACAACGGATACAGCTGGACGCTATGTTGCAAATCTAATAGTTGGTAAGTTATGTGAAGCGGAAGAACCACCAACTCCACATTTGTTTGCCTGCAAGCAGCTACCAAAAACCAACGCTGACACTATCGCTAGATTCGTTAACAACGCTCTAAGGATCTTATGGTCAAACGGTGACAATGACGAGAAAGTGTACTGCCAAATACTCCGCTACCACCAGAACCAATACTAACACGATGGGGTACATGGTTGGAAGCATGGAACTGTTCAAATATTGTATCCTCAGGCACGGGCTTATAATTTTATCTGTTTAGTTAATATCTACTCGAAAGTCTCAGCTAGTACAGCATCTAAACACCGCCGCCCACAAAATGAATCTAGAATGTAAAGTTGCTCAAAATGATTCAACTATAGAACACACGAAGAAAGATCAATTTTATTTAGATATGTGTCAAGCGATGATAGCAATTAGAATGCCATGGCGGAGCTTGGACAATGAAACATGGAGAGGTTTTCTTCAGAAATATGTTAACCATAGCATACCAAACGAGTCTACGCTTCGAAAAAATTATTTGGATGACTGCTACAGATCGGCCATAAAAACAATATCGCTGACAGCTACGTATGGATTTCTGTTGATGAAACAACGGATACAGCTGGACGCTATGTTGCAAATCTAATAGTTGGTAAGTTATGTGAAGCGGAAGAACCACCAACTCCACATTTGTTTGCCTGCAAGCAGCTACCAAAAACCAACGCTGACACTATCGCTAGATTCGTTAACAACGCTCTAAGGATCTTATGGTCAAACGGTGACAATGACGAGAAAGTGTACTGCCAAATACTCCGCTACCACCAGAACCAATACTAACACGATGGGGTACATGGTTGGAAGCATGGAACTGTTCAAATATTGTATCCTCAGGCACGGGCTTATAATTTTATCTGTTTAGTTAATATCTACTCGAAAGTCTCAGCTAGTACAGCATCTAAACACCGCCGCCCACAAAATGAATCTAGAATGTAAAGTTGCTCAAAATGATTCAACTATAGAACACACGAAGAAAGATCAATTTTATTTAGATATGTGTCAAGCGATGATAGCAATTAGAATGCCATGGCGGAGCTTGGACAATGAAACATGGAGAGGTTTTCTTCAGAAATATGTTAACCATAGCATACCAAACGAGTCTACGCTTCGAAAAAATTATTTGGATGACTGCTACAGATCGGCCATAAAAACAATATCGCTGACAGCTACGTATGGATTTCTGTTGATGAAACAACGGATACAGCTGGACGCTATGTTGCAAATCTAATAGTTGGTAAGTTATGTGAAGCGGAAGAACCACCAACTCCACATTTGTTGGCCTGCAAGCAGCTACCAAAAACCAACGCTGACACTATCGCTAGGTTCGTTAACAACGCTCTAAGGATCTTATGGTCAAACGGTGACAATGACGAGAAAGTGTTGTTGCTGGTAACAGATGCCGCCGCATACATGTTAAAGGCTGGTGAAAATTTGAAATGTTTTTATCCAAACCTTATTCACTTAACGTGCTTTGCACATGGCATAAACCGCGTAGCTGGAAAAGTCCGGGAGTATTTTCCAAATGTTAACAAGTTGATTTCTTCGGTAAAAAAAGTGTTCTTAAAGGCCCCGCTGCGTATTGAAATGTATAGGGAAATACTGCCAAATACTCCGCAACCACCAGAACCAATACTAACACGATGGGGTACATGGTTGGAAGCAGCTATTTTTTATGCCAACAACTTCAATAAAATTAAGGAGGTTTGTTAGGGAGTTTAAGTTATAATTTCTTTTACTAAAAATTCACATGTACCTAGGTTATTATGCTTTTAAACGCGGATGACAGCACTTATATTGCTGCAGCTCAAAACATATTGCAAAGCAACACTCTGTTGGGTGATTGGGCTAACATAAAAGCCCACTTTGGTAGTTTAGGAGGAGTTCCTCTGACAGAATCAATAGCCTTAACATCATCAATGCTTCAAGGACTTCACGCTGCGCCTGGACACTGTGGTCAAGTAGTAGCCACCAAAATTGATGCGGTATTGAAAAGGAACCCTGCTTTCGAGGACATGGTAAAAGTGGCGAAAATGCTTGCAGTGGAAAAAACGCCTGCAACTGAGATACAAATTCCCGGCCACTTTTGGAGCAAATTTAAATTTGAGCGTTCCTTTTCGGCATACAAGCTAATTTTAACGGATAAGCGTCACAACTTATCCATTGAAAATCTGGAGAAACCAATTGTAGTATATTGTTGTCTTAACTACAAGTAAATTTCCTTATTTTGTGTACCATTTAATTTTTACATATAACTTGCATACAACTTGCATATAACTTGCATATATGTTGCATATCGTTAAGGGTAGCTTAAAATTAATTTGTATATGTGAACTTATTGTCGTAAACCATTGAAACACTGAATAAAATATTTTAATTTTTTTGCATAAACATCCGCAGTCTACTAATAAGTTATGGTCAAATCGACAACCGATGCACAGGCGGATACCTGTTGAGCCTTCCGGTCCATCGGAGAGTTTATTGTTAGCTTATTCTATCTAAAGGCCCACTGAAGTCAGCAGTTGTTACGCTGTCCTATTTTTCAGTTGGACTTGTGTTTAACATTATCTCTCGGAGAGTGGAAAAATTGCTTATGCTGCTATTTATCAGGTTTGGCTTCAGGTCTTATGGGAGCTTAGTCAAATTTGGTGCAAGCCAGGTATAAGAAAATATGCAATGGTATGTCGCACCTAATCCCATAATACAGGCGATGTTATTAGACCAGCTGATTTCTACTTTTTTGTCAGTACACTCATTTCTCAGAGAGATTTCGTCATTAAACCTAGAACAATGTGCTTTATGAATATCAGTCAAATTGCATTAAAACATATCGAACAAACCCAAAACATTTTTTTTTCAACAATATCGACTGCTTTCATCTAATATTCAAGAAACAATTAAATGATAATTATCGAACAGCATTCATATGGCCAATTTATGACTCCTGGATGACGTATTCTCGGACTACAGGGCACTCGCTTTCTGAATACCATTTCCGAGGCCGACCCTATCTTCTAACCACTTGGTGCTAATATTTTTATGTTCCCGACTAAAACAATTTTTTTTTAAATATCAAAGTTATTAAAAATTGTTTCTTTGTTAATTTTGTTTACTTTTGTTTCAACACCTTTTATTATTTTTTTCCCAATGGTAATCAATAAGTAATTAAAGATTTCTAAAAACAATTAAATAATCATGATTGATTATCTTGCAAAATCTATTTGTTTGCGAATAACAATTCATTGTACAATACTCGCACACCCATAAGCTTAGGTAAAATAGTTCAATCTGCTATTTTTAGAACTAATTGGATAAATATGTATGTATAGGTATATTTTTGCAATATAATTGCACTTATTTTATTATTGTAAAAGTTATTAAATTTTGACAGCTGCAACGAAAATATGACTAACAGTGAATGTCCTTTTTAATCCTTTTACTAAACATTTCGTCGTAATAAGTTATTAATATTAATAACACTAGGTACTAATAAAGTGTAAAACGAAATTCTAATAAATGAGGTTTGACGTTTTTCCAATTTTGTTGAAATCATTGATAATTTCGTTAATTAGGTAATATCCAAAATAAAAAAAAATAATAATACTATATTTTGCATGAAACGAAAATATGCCTCAGTGAATACAGTACAATCTAATTTTGAAAGCTTTAAAGTTAATTGTAAGAAAAAAGTTTAAATTACTTTTAGTCTGATATTTAAAATTTCCAAAATCACAGCCATTCCAGGATTTCTATATTTCGGGGTTGACATTGATAGAAAGCAGGACAACGTGGAAGTGCAGGTCCTTCACAAAGTTACATACGTTCCTTCATTGCCACTGTTATGAAAACTAATTATTTCCATTTGTCATAGTTTTTGCGGCTTTAAAAATGCAACAAAATGTTGCTAATATTTAAAACAAAAACAACGTAAACTTAATCGTCTGACGCAGATTAATTGAACCTTAAAGCTTTGCATCAGCGTTTTAACAACCATTTTTGGCATACACATACATACATATACAGCTGTGTTCAAAATAATAGTAGTTAAATGAAATTGCATGAAGAAGTGAACAACTTTTTAGAAAATGTTTGAGTATGCACTTTTTAGAACAATTAATTCTTCATTGTACAAGTTAGAACTTTCACAAAAATTTCCCCGAATTTTCAGAATTTTTTTTTGTCATAGGTGTTGAGTGATTTCTTCAATACAATTTTTTATGGAGAAAAATACCGAACATCCTTGACGGAAAAACCTCGAAGTGCATATTAAGTACTCAAATTGAATGAGCGATAAAGGTGCGTTATTTTCTAAAAACTCTGTCCAAACATATTGAAATTTTGGTGTAAATTTTTAAACGTTTAATTAACTTTCCTGAACTTTGTATTAAGTTTGAAATTTCTTTGTATGTTATGAAATTTGCTAAATGGAAATTGTTAAAAAATCAGCTTCTTTTTATTTCGGCGAACGATATCCAATTTCACTACTATTACATTGAACACAACTGTACATATGCATTTGTATTTAATTTTTTGGAATTATTGCTTTTTCTTTCACTTTCTACGTTTTTCTGTGCGTTTTTGTTCAGAGTAATGAAAAATGATTCATAGTAAAATGCAAATCATGGCAATGCAACTTTTTTGCCGACCATATTTGTTGGAAGAGAAGCGAGAAGAAGAGCGTTTATGATGCAGCGCTTGTATTTGGTAAAAGCTTGGCATTATTTGCTTAATAAATTAAGTTGCTTTGGTGGCATTATTGTGCTTACGAATAATTTGTATTAAGGTGTTATAGCCTTTTGAATCAGACAGATTTCGGCATACGAAAAAGCAAATAGAAATTGAGCACGTACATATCTAAGAAGATAAATGTGATCCACCGATTAATTATGAAGTCGGTTGGTAGATAAAAGTTACAGTAAATAGAAAGAATAAAGATAAAGTTGAAGAAAAAAGTAGTAAAATAATTGCAAGTGAAAGAAAAAAAAAAAATATAGAGAAGGAACCACAAGAAAAAGTATGGAAATAGGAATAAAATTAAAGTTTGGAATATGATTATGTGAGGCAAGCCGATTTCTTCTACCGCCAACTACCAATATATTTTCCTTCACGTTAGGTGGCGCTGTTAACCACTGTTTACAAACTACAAAGCAATGTCGAAAGATGTCACGGTTTCCTTACGAAATCATTATTGCTAGTAGAACAATTGCAATAGAAAGAGAAAAGAATAGTGGAGATTTAAAGAGCTGAAGATGGTAGCATGATAGAGCTTACAACTATTTCACAATTTAAGGAAGTTTTAAGGAAGTCAACCATTGCACCGGATAGGACGTCAGCCAAGACATTATAGATTATAACTTTGGCCGAAAACTGCAACTATATCAAGGGACAGGAAGTGCCTATTAATGTAGAATATTTTACTCATAACTTAAACTAAATGAACCCCATGCATTTTGCTCTTATTTAATTTTTGTGGTTGTGATAAATATTGTAGACATTTAAATCAGTTCGTAAATCAGGCCACCGCAAAGCTCAGCTTTATCTGCATTCGAATAAAATGAACTGCTCTCATCAAAGTTGCTTGACTTACGCCACCAATAACACTTGGAATACGCTTGTACTTTTTTTTTTATTTTTTTTGTGTGTAGATTTGTATTTTATTGAAAATTCCAATGCTTTTATTGCAACCACACACGAAACCACGATAAAGTGCAGCAGAAGCACCAATGACGGCAGCGACGCGACCAAAGTATTTATGAAATAAATTTGACTGCTGCTATATTGCGAAAAAAACTGACCAAATGTACACAAATAGACTAAATATTTAATAATAATAAATATGCGAATCTATGTATGTGTGTGGCGAGCTAACACCCTGCAGTGAAGCACCATGCTAGTGAGCAAACATACCAGAATTTTCTGACTGGTCCAAAAAGAACTAACTGAAATTGTACTAGTTAGCAGTAAAAATTGAAAGTTACGCATATTACTAAAATATGCAGAATTGGAAAAAGCTGAGTACTTTTTACCTCACTGGACTCTAACCATATCTGCAAAATTCCCATTCATATTATTAATTATTTATATCTTTGACTTTTTAACTTTAAAGATTAGTTAATTTTGTAGGTATTAATTATAAGTTATTAATTAATTAATGAAAAAACAAACAATTTTTTAATAATTCAATATTAATCATGAGAATGGTGCAGCTCCTGGCTATTAATCATATACATACATATGTAACTAATAATCATTAAATTTGTTAATAATTATTTAACACGTCTGACTCGAATCAGTTTTCGCGCCGTTTTGAATCGAACCATTGATACCGATGACATTTAAATAATTTTCGCTTATCATGACTAGTTTGGCTTAGTGCACATACTAGTTTTGAAGTAGTTGCCGCCTAGTTGGTTTCACTGCCGTTCTAGTTTGGTTTTACTTTGTGCAGGTGTGTGTGTGTATGCATTAGTATTTGTGGCTCTGCCAATTTGGTTGATTTATTTGCGGTCATTTTAATATGCATTTTGCTTTTGCTTATATAATCAATATATAGAATACATATGTACATATTATTTAGTATGTCTGTATGTGCCCGTATTATATATAAATATTGTGCATAGATATTTTTATACTGATTATTTTCTGACAGCCCATAAAATTTATATCGCGGTGAAACAGCCAACGGCTTATTCACATATTTGCACCCGAAAAAGAGCACAATAATGTTGACGTCAATCAAAAATTTATATTTATTTCAAATAAAATTGGCATTGATATATATATATGTATGTATATGTATATGATAGTATGTGTGTGTTTTGCTATTTTCTACTATTGCAATTTACCGATTTGTATGGTGACTAATGGTGTGAAAAAACGATTGTTTTCTCTACGTTCTTTTTGCACAAAAAAAGTGATTTCATGTATGTGTGTGTGTATGTGTAGGTGTGAGCAAATGTTTATATAATTTACTGCAATTCATATTTATTCGATAGAATGCACAAAACCTAATAAATTTGATGCGCTTAAATTGGCAAAATGCATTATAAAAATTTAAATTGATTCACCGGCAAAAATTCGTCTGGGAAATAATCCTCAATTATGTAGCCAGTCCGCGCCGAATACATGGGAAACTCCTTTTCGGGTGAAGTTTATAGTAAAGTCCATAAGGCTCCATTTTTAAATGTTCTGGATCTTAAATTCTTAGGGCCATTTTCATAAAAGCCGGTTAAGCCCAATCGGTGATTAATTTGACAGCCAACCGTACAAAATACGTCAATTAAACTCCGGTTATCGGCTACCGGCTTTTATGAAAGCGGCCCTTATTCTCAGAAGAAGATGAAAGGCCAATGCGATAGTCGACCGTCAGTCATTTTAGGTTAGGTGAAGAGCAATTTTCTTAGGTGTAAGCTTTACAAAAGCAACATTTTGACTAAAGTTTCTTACGAAAAAAATTTTAGTTCGAGTTATGGCAATAAAAGTGTTCATTTTTCAAGAGTTGTTCAAAAAGATTGCAAAAATAGCTTCTTCTTTCTTTGAATGATCATCTAACCGCCTGAGCGATATTGACCGTCTTTAGCTCTCCAGCAAACTGGCTTCAATTGAAGACACTGAGGGATCCACTTGATCGTTCCATCGGAATGGTGGTATCCCTCTACCTCTACTTCCACTGGCGGGTGCTGATAAAAATACCTTCTGGGCTGGAGCGTCTTCGTTTATTAGCAGCGAAGCCGCTGTACTTGATGTTCATGTTGATCACAAAAGTCAAAACTTCAAGATAGGTGGGTGGGTCTTGTGATGTATAGTACAGTTCATCAGATATCGAGCTAAGAAACACGTTTGATACCGGGCAGAAATAACTTTTACTTATATTTGGCGTCAGATTACACTAGGAAGGAAAAACTGGCATGCTTTGATAACAAACGCCCAATTATATAATAATTTACAATATTCCAAATCTCAGCTGTATGAAACTCACCTTACTTCAGTAGATTCTTTGGATAAACCAGTTTAACAACTTTGTCAATTTCAAACTATTTAACTCTTGTATTGGTATTCTCTGCTGCATTTCCTATCACAGTAGTGTGTCACATTACTTGCCGAAATTGGTGGATTGAAACGCATTTTGAAGACCGTATCATGTCATGCCAGAATTTCCAAGCTCCACCACAATATTACCTTATATTACATATGTATATAGATAATCGGCGAAGTACTTTATTTGCACTTAATATTGCTGTGGACAATGAAAATGCAACAAATCGAAACCAGAGCAGAATGGAATATAAAAACAATTGTTTGAAGTAATTGAAAATATGTTTCCTGGAGCCCAGCGATTTAAATTACCAATAGCGCATAGCTACAAACAGCAAGGCAGACAAATATCCTTTCGGGAGGACTTATGTAAACTTGTATGTTGGAATATATGTATATAGCCCCGAAGGCCTTACCGTCACAATTTGCAACGCCACTTCCGTGTTCGAAGCGATGGATAGTACAACCATCGGGCACCCAGTTAATCGCGGCCCATAACATTTAATAAAGAAAATAAGTTTTCCTCCTACGAGGCTTGCTAATCACGAGGTAGTCAGTATTACTATTTCCGAAGTTCTTGTTAAATTTTTACCCAGACTTAACTACTATCAATCAGCAGCTTAAGTTCAACTCAAACATTTCGGCATCACTTTGGATCAGCAAATTCCACATTGCACTGTTTATCAGAGCCATTAGCCACTCATACAATACAAATTATTCCTACTGGGTGCATACGTTGCACGTGCGAAGGCCGCCATATAAACAAATAAACCCATGTCCAACGCACACACACACACACACCCTTACATGAGTGTTTATGTCTATTAAGTTGTTCTTGTAGCTATTGGTCAGTATGAAGTTGGTAAGCTGTCTGTCTGTTGGTCGAGAAGCGAATTGTTATCAGTTCATTGAAGCCTACTTGGCATTGGCGTTCATCATCCGCCGCAATTCAAGCCCACAAAGCTACACAGACGCACTTACACTTATTTGAATACAGACAAGCATTTTGTAGGCATTTCCACACTCGATTTTGCCCGTAATCCAATTTAAATTGTAATGGATTTTCGCTACAACGGCAACGCGCCATGGTCATGATGACAGGGAGATGGACATGGCGAAGAGTAGGAAAGAAACACAGACATGGACACGTGACAGCGCCTACAAGCAGATAGATATTCGTGTATGGGAAGTAAAGAATTTATGATTCGAAATAATATCTAGAGATGTTCTAAAGAATTGCATGTGTAATGATGAGCTATTGTGGAAATAATTTTAATATGTACAATGGAGCCAAGTTCTCAGAAGAGCTTGAAAAGTATTGACGATAGCTATTAATATATCGATTATTTCTATGAATCGGATACTACTGTCGATATTTTTTTACTTTCAAAAGTATCGTTTATAGGTTAGATTCTATAACTAAAATTGAATCTAAAGCCATATAAATACTCCTATTTGATAAAAAAAAGGGAATAGGTTGTGGCGAATACTAGTAATTGTTCTAGTTTTACTCCTCAAAGTTCTAAATGCGGATATATCGATAGTCTTCATAAATAATGAAGATACGCACCGATGCGCGTTTATCGGTAGTTTGCCACCTTTAGGCTTCTGGACAAAGACAAACATCTCAATAAATTGTGCGTGAGTCATCGAAAAATTTAAAATATATTTTGCCAATTCAAGTCTGATAATGCAAAACGTTCCTTGGACGCAGTAAAAATATCAACAAATGATGATCGAAGATACCATACTGATATGTTCAAAAAGGTGGGTAGGGTTTTCTCAAACTCACGCAGCTACTATCACGGCCTTAACTACTGCAACAATTTACTAAAATATAGTCAAACGTATGCACGCATTCAGAACAAAAATTAGGAAACGTCTGCCTAAATCGCAATAAATATATCCCGACATCCCTCGCAAATACAACGGGGATGCTTGATAGGCATATAGCTTAATGTACGAAAGGCTGACGTCCTTTGTTGAAAGGGTGCTCGGACCATATCAAAATTCCACGAAAAGACACGATTCCAAATGACATAATAAGGTAATATAAACAGATTGGGAAGAGGTCTCGGAGAGTACAAGATGCTTGAAACATTCCGCCTCTTTAACTCTCACTCGGCCTGCCGAAAATTCCATATTCGCATCGTCCCTATTTAGATGCATTTATATAAGTATGTTAGTGCATATGTGGGCGCCGATTTGTATATACGCAATTTATTGGCACTTAATAGAATTATATGAGCTATGAGTTTGCATAACTGACTAGTTGCTAGTTGCATTATTGACGGTATATTCAGTTGAATGGTTGCCCAACTGATAATCACGCAGATTGATTAGTTTGCCGAAGCAATTCTAGTTGAGTCCATGGAGGACAGTTATGTGTGAGTTCATTGCGTAAAAGCATTTCGGCAAACGTATGTATGTAGAGCGGTTCTAGAGCTTTATTAGACGAAATTGTAAATGACCAAATGACTTGCTAACGGCTAATGCGATTGGAGCAATTTAATTTTGACTGATGAAAACTCTATGCTCTTTTGCGTTGAATAACTGTATACATAATAACTTCGATATGTAAAGAAGTGGTGCGTAGTTAAATGTTTGATTAGTTTATGTACCTACGAGTTTAGTTCGTAGGCAAATTATCTGTTGTATAGATAATGGTTGGAGCACATACATACATTAATATAACTTATCCATATAATGCTGGTTGATAATGCCGTAAAAAGTCGGGATCGATATATTGAGTCGGATAGATATTGACTGAAATTTCCCTAGCCAAAACCATTAGTAGTAAAGAAAGTCATAGACAGTCCTATAATACCGGGTTCAAACCCCCCCCCGAAATTTCCGAAAATTAAAAAATATACTTCTGTACGAGAATATTTACTCTATTCACCTTTAAAACCCCTGTTAAGAAATTAGCATTAATAGCAATAATGAAAATACGAAAGAATAAAATCCTACTAATATTATAAATGTGAATGTAGCGATGTTTGGATGTTTGGATGTTTGGATGTTTGGATGTTTGGATGTTTGGATGTCCAGACGTTTGCTTTTGTTCCCTAAAAACTTGAGAATGGCTAGACGGATTTTGTTGAAATTTGGCACGCCTACAGGTTATAGTCTGGAAGGAGCTATAGGCAATTTTTTTTTTTAATTTTGGGGGTTCCGACCCTGCTAGGGACCGTTACTTTTCGAAATTTTTTTTATTCCATATAACTCTAAGTATATTGAAACTATACTTATGATATTTCGCATATAGGTATAGAAAGATCGTACAATATGGGTATCAAACGAAAGGGGATGACCCCAGGTTTCATTTTGGCTTCGATATATTTCGATAAATTTATCGATAACCAAGTTATCGGTCAAAATTCGATTGCCCGAAAACCTTAATATTACCCTACAATATGGGTATCAAACGAAAGGGGATAGCTCCAGGTTACATTTGGACTTCGATATATTTCGATAAATTTATCGATAACTGAGTTATCGGTGATTGCCCAAAAAACTTAACATTACCCTATAATATGGGTATCAAAGGAAAGGGGAGGGCCCCAGGTTTCATTTTGGCTTCGATATATTTCGATAAATTGATCGATAACTAAGTTATCGGTCAAAATTCGATTGCCCATAAACCTTAATATTACCCTACAATATGGGTATCAAACGAAAGGGGATGGCCCCAGGTTTCATTTGGGCTTCGATATATTTCGATAAATTTATCGATAACTGAGTTATCGGTGAAAATGTTATTGCCCAAAAACCTTAAACTTGCCCTACAATATGGGTATCAAACGAAAGGGGATAGCTCCAGGTTTCATTTGGACTTCGATAGGTTTCGATAAATGTATCGATAACTGAGTTATCGGCGAAAATGTTATTGCACAAAAACCTTAAAATTACCCTACAATATGGGTATCAAACGAAAGGGAAAGGCCACAGGTTTCAATTTAGCTTTGATATATTTCGATAAATTGATCGATAACTAAGTTATCGGTCAAAATTCGATTGCCCGAAAACCTTAATATTACCCGGCAATGTGGGTATCAAACGAAAGGGGATAGCTCCAGGTTTCATTTGGACTTCGATAGGTTTCGATAAATTGATCGATAACTAAGTTATCGGTGAAAATGTTATTGCACAAAAACCTTAAAATTGCCCTACAATATGGGTATCAAACGAAAGGGGATAGCTCCAGGTTACATTTGGACTTCGATATATTTCGATAAATTTATCGATAACTGAGTTATCGGTGATTGCCCAAAAAACTTAACATTACCCTATAATATGGGTATCAAACGAAAGGGGAGGGCCCCAGGTTTCATTTTGGCTTCGATATATTTCGATAAATTTATCGATAACTGAGTTATCGGTGAAAATGTTATTGCCCAAAAACCTTAAACTTGCCCTACAATATGGGTATCAAACGAAAGGGGATAGCTCCAGGTTTCAATTGTACTTCAATATATTTCCATAAATTGATCGATAACTGAGTCATCGGTCAAAATGCGATTGCCCGAAAACCTCTATATTACCCTACAATATGGGTATCAAACGAAAGGAGATAGCTCCAGGTTTCAATTTACTAGCTTTGTTATATTTCGATAAATTGATCGATAACTGAGTTATCGGTGATTGCCCAAAAAACTTAACATTACTCTATAATATGGGTATAAAACGAAAGGGAAAGGCCCCAGGTTTCATTTGTAAAAATGCGATTGCAGAAAAACCTTAATATTACCCTACAATATTGTATCAAATCAACATTTGAAGTTCAATTCATCCTGGCACAATTTGTCAAAATTGAATTCTTGAAAGGCCCCCTAACGTTACCAACGAATACCGCAAAAGAAAATTTTTGAAAACCGGTTTTCAATACTCTTTTTTCAAAATTTTCAAAATATTCGAATTTGGTAAATTCTTCAGTAGGCAATAATCCTACTAATATTATAAATGTGAATGTAGCGATGTTTGGATGTTTGGATGTTTGGATGTTTGGATGTTTGGATGTCCAGACGTTTGCTTTTGTTCCCTAAAAACTTGAGAATGGCTAGACGGATTTTGTTGAAATTTGGCACGCCTACAGGTTATAGTCTGGAAGGAGCTATAGGCAATTTTTTTTTTTAATTTTGGGGGTTCCGACCCTGCTAGGGACCGTTACTTTTCGAAATTTTTTTTATTCCATATAACTCTAAGTATATTGAAACTATACTTATGATATTTCGCATATAGGTATAGAAAGATCGTACAATATGGGTATCAAAGGAAAGGGGAGGGCCCCAGGTTTCATTTTGGCTTCGATATATTTCGATAAATTGATCGATAACTAAGTTATCGGTCAAAATTCGATTGCCCATAAACCTTAATATTACCCTACAATATGGGTATCAAACGAAAGGGGATGGCCCCAGGTTTCATTTGGGCTTCGATATATTTCGATAAATGTATCGATAACTGAGTTATCGGCGAAAATGTTATTGCACAAAAACCTTAAAATTACCCTACAATATGGGTATCAAACGAAAGGGAAAGGCCACAGGTTTCAATTTAGCTTTGATATATTTCGATAAATTGATCGATAACTAAGTTATCGGTCAAAATTCGATTGCCCGAAAACCTTAATATTACCCGGCAATGTGGGTATCAAACGAAAGGGGATAGCTCCAGGTTTCATTTGGACTTCGATAGGTTTCGATAAATTGATCGATAACTAAGTTATCGGTGAAAATGTTATTGCACAAAAACCTTAAAATTGCCCTACAATATAGGTATCAAACGAAAGGGGATAGCTCCAGGTTACATTTGGACTTCGATATATTTCGATAAATTTATCGATAACTGAGTTATCGGTGATTGCCCAAAAAACTTAACATTACCCTATAATATGGGTATCAAACGAAAGGGGAGGGCCCCAGGTTTCATTTTGGCTTCGATATATTTCGATAAATTTATCGATAACTGAGTTATCGGTGAAAATGTTATTGCCCAAAAACCTTAAACTTGCCCTACAATATGGGTATCAAACGAAAGGGGATAGCTCCAGGTTTCAATTGTACTTCAATATATTTCGATAAATTGATCGATAACTGAGTCATCGGTCAAAATGCGATTGCCCGAAAACCTCTATATTACCCTACAATATGGGTATCAAACGAAAGGAGATAGCTCCAGGTTTCAATTTACTAGCTTTGTTATATTTCGATAAATTGATCGATAACTGAGTTATCGGTGATTGCCCAAAAAACTTAACATTACTCTATAATATGGGTATAAAACGAAAGGGAAAGGCCCCAGGTTTCATTTGTAAAAATGCGATTGCAGAAAAACCTTAATATTACCCTACAATATTGTATCAAATCAACATTTGAAGTTCAATTCATCCTGGCACAATTTGTCAAAATTGAATTCTTGAAAGGCCCCCTAACGTTACCAACGAATACCGCAAAAGAAAATTTTTGAAAACCGGTTTTCAATACTCTTTTTTCAAAATTTTCAAAATATTCGAATTTGGTAAATTCTTCAGTAGGCAATAATATTATATAAATATGAAATCTTAAAGTACAGTGGAACTTCTTTATAGTGAACTTCCCTACAATGAAGCTCTCCCTATAATGAAGTCATTTTGAAGACACAGCTTTTTGGTTCTACTTTAGGTGCATTTTTGTCTCCTTATAATGAATTTCTATATAGTGAAGTTTTCTATATAATGAACAAATTTTACTGCTTGAAAATCAAGCTTCATACGTTTTTGTCTCCGTATAGTGAATTTTTTCAAATATGTTTTCGGTTACACTCAATTATTTGTAACTGCGTACTCTCAGAAATAAACGAAATGTAGAAATGTAATACGGGGAATCCCAAAATGAAAATACATACATACATATGTATGTACATTGTAGTAGGAGTTCAGATGTGTTAAGAAATTGAAGTAAAAATTACGCATCGAACTGTCTAAATGATTTGGAAGCTTTTGTTGAAAATGAAAAATGGAAGAATGTAATTCAAACCAAACTTACTGATTATTTTAAATAAAATTACAAAAGAAAAAAATGAATTTCTATATAACGAAGTCTCCATATAGTGAAGCGATTTTCAGGTCCCCTACGAATTCACTATAAGGAAGTTCCACTGTATATTATTGATTTTGAAAGTCCCCCTAACTACTTACATCCCGAGCAACGCCGGGTACCCTGCTAGTATTATATAAATATGAAATCTTAAAGTACAGTGGAACTTCTTTATAGTGAACTTCCCTACAATGAAGCTCTCCCTATAATGAAGTCATTTTGAAGACACAGCTTTTTGGTTCTACTTTAGGTGCATTTTTGTCTCCTTATAATGAATTTCTATATAGTGAAGTTTTCTATATAATGAACAAATTTTACTGCTTGAAAATCAAGCTTCATACGTTTTTGTCTCCGTATAGTGAATTTTTTCAAATATGTTTTCGGTTACACTCAATTATTTGTAACTGCGTACTCTCAGAAATAAACGAAATGTAGAAATGTAATACGGGGAATCCCAAAATGAAAATACATACATACATATGTATGTACATTGTAGTAGGAGTTCAGATGTGTTAAGAAATTGAAGTAAAAATTACGCATCGAACTGTCTAAATGATTTGGAAGCTCTTGTTGAAAATGAAAAATGGAAGAATGTAATTCAAACCAAACTTACTGATTATTTTAAATAAAATTACAAAAGAAAAAAATGAATTTCTATATAACGAAGTCTCCATATAGTGAAGCGATTTTCAGGTCCCCTACGAATTCACTATAAGGAAGTTCCACTGTATATTATTGATTTTGAAAGTCCCCCTAACTACTTACATCCCGAGCAACGCCGGGTACCCTGCTAGTTAAATAATATTTCACACTGAGAGAAGTTATTGGTAGTCGATAATCAATTGTCAGAGCAAGTCTGAGAGTTCACAACTAAATTCCTGCAACGGTTCACTCATTTGGCCCTTTAAGAAATTCGCGCCAAACTAACTGCTTCTCGAGCTATGAATACAGCGGGCAAAAATCGTAAAACTGAGTGTCCCTCGTTATTATAGTCACGGTTGCCAAAGGTTTAACCAAAAAAATGAACAAGAAGTTAAAAAAAATTTCCAAAAATTACTAAGCTGTACACAACGCAGTCGTATTGAATTATCAGAGAAAGTAACAATTAAATTGTACTCATACTTGTCAGGGGATAAAAGTTTAAAAGTAAAAGCCCGGTATGCTGTGAAAAGAAAATGCTGAAGAAATATTGTCAATTATTTCTTGACCATGAAATTGTCATGAATAGCCAAGAAATTTTGACGTTCCGTTCTGCATGTTGAATAATTGCAACATTATATGAATTTCAATGTTATTTCATTATATTCTTTGTTTTTTTTCCGAAACTGTAATTTTTCTCCATGAAATAAAGCGACAACTATTTATTTCTTGCCAAATCCTGATTTGCGCGGGTCGCTTTTTTGTAAAAATTTTCCAGAAATTAGCAGTAGAACAGTAGAAGAGATTCTGACACAAATAATTTTTCTTAAGCTTTTCATAAGTGTCATTTTATATAGAGTTTTTGGATTTCTTTTGAACAGCGTAAAGCCCTAAAAAAGAAAAATATTTTCCAATCCCAAAGGAGGAACGACCAAGCACGTTCATTGATGCATTAAATAATTGTTCCGTATCTTTTTTCCCTATGGTACATCGATATATAAAAATTGCTGCAAATCTTCCAGTTTCCGTTGCTCCTTCCGTACAGTCTTTCTCTTATCTTCGAAGGTTAAAAGCTTATCTAAGAAGTACAATGGGGCAGGAGAGGCTGGCTCTACTCAACATCCACTATACTTTTGAAGTAACTCCTGAACAAATTCTAAACAAAATTTCAAAACAAAAAAGAAAAATAAATATTGTTTTGTACACGGCTAAAAGTTTTAGCCTAGATTTAAAACTATTTGGGGCTACATATACACCTAGACCAGTATGTTTGCGTTCAAAGTGTTGTTTGGAATTTCCAGTAAGATTAACTTCCTTTGACTAATTTCATTATTTTTGTATGAAAGAATGTGCAAAAAAACAATAAAAATACTGCAACTCAAAGTTAAGAACTTTGTGGAAAATTCATGAAAATTCAAGAAAACTCGAAAAATTTTCATAAAAATTTCTAACTTTTAAAAATATTTAAACTTTTTCCAGTTTGCAGTTTTGTGGCCCGTTCAATTAAAGTGAACAAAGATAGCAATCTTAAGCCGCTAGAAGAATTACTCGATTTTTGGCAATTTTTTTTTTAGCCAAGTGCATTATCTTCCATACAAATTTATAAGCGTAACATTTTTATATTGAAGAAAATGCTCTTGGTCGGCTTTTGACAACTGAACGAGCAGCAAAACTGCATACTCGAAAAAAATCAAAAAAATTCTAGGAGAAAGTTAGAAATTTCGGTGAAATTTTTTCGAGATTTCTTAAATCTTCATGAATTTTCCACAAACTTTTGAACTTTGATTTGCAGAAGTTTCATTATGTATTTGCACATACTTTCATTCAAAAATAATAAAATTAGTCTAAAGAAGTTAATTTTACTGGATATTCCAAAAAAACCCTTTGAACGCAGACATACTGATCTAGGTGTATGACCAAATTTGGTTTAGAAATAAATTTACGCCGGTTGTCATAGAAATGCGCCTAATACAAATTATTTAAATTTTATACCGAAAATGTTGTTAACAATTTTTTATGTTTTTTTAAAAAATGTTAGGTCTCGAACCGACGTGCCCCAAATCAGTGCGCAATGCTCTACCTACTGAGCTACGGCGCACTCATTAATTTTGTGCGAAAAGTACAGTGTTTGTTTATCCCGGTTAAGTTTTAAATCTAAACCTCAAAAAATTGAGAAAGGTTTGGAATTTATTACCAAAAAGTTTTAAAAATTGTGTAAACCAATGAATGGTTTAAAATTTAGGCTCAAATTTTTAGCCGTGTAGAAAGAGGAAAATTTCAAATAAATAAAAGTATAAATATGTAATATGTGAAAAAATAAATATATGTGTATTTATAGGTAATTCTTCTGCAGACTTACAACTTTTGCAAATAATAAAAGATCTGCGAACGACACACAAACGAAAAACTTTCCGCGGAGTCACCAAAGTGCCCATTAATAGTAGCATGGGTAATTTTAAAAATAACCCAGCGTATAGGTTTTCTAGATCTTGGTTTTATTCGATACAGTAGCATTTCCGTGTCCTTCACCATTGTTCGGTAATGGAGTGGGTCTAATTCCTACGATTTCACTTATTCCATGTGCAAAGACATTTTTAAAATCTTCATCCTATTTCACTTGCCATTAGTTTGGATTTTTATCAGCATGATGTATCCTAAAAATAAAGACTCTTTATTGGGACAATTTAAACTGGCAAAACTATTTCCTATGGTTTTTTGCTCAATATGATATAAAGGCAAAGTGAAATTACATCAGTTACTCAACTTTTCCAATTTCAAAATATATCGGAGCTATCTGTGCGGCCTTCAAATTTGCATTAATAAAATGATAAAACCACTTGAATAAAATTTTTAAATCTGCCAAGATTTTGCTTTTCATATTTGCCATCATTCAAATGACACCGCAATTGCTTCTCATATACGCCAACTTAATCTCAAAGTCGCAGTTACTATGAAAGTTATTGATTTGTTGTCAAATATTGTTTGCATCATAATGATTGATTGATGGTTGATGGGAGAAGTGTGTGTGCCAGAATGTGGGTAGAGTATTCGATTACTAGAAGTGTAAGAAAAATATTTTGATTTATAAATAAAACAGTAGGGAGTTGTACTTGTACTCAAAACAGAAGGCCAAGTTGGAAAAGGGTGCTTGTAATAGAAAAAACGTTTTAAAAAACTGTTTAGCTTTACCGTAGGACTGGTCTCAAGTCCACTTCTGCAAGCTATCCTATATGTTAAGGTTAAGAGAAGATGAGTAAATGAGATAATGAAGAAAAGAAGGAAAGGAAACAAAGAAGAGTTATAATTATAGACGAAGAAAGTAGAAAAAGAATAGAATGTAGGAGTTGTATGGAATGCCGTAGTGGACGCAGCCTACAGGATATTCGGAAAACATCTCTTCTCTCTAGTTTGTACAGATAAACTGTTAATTACCTGAAGGGTTGTCAAGCATCTGTGGGAGTTAAGAACGAATATAGAGACATTTCTATCTGAAAATTCTTTTCCTAGCTTTCAGTTGATGAAACAAGATTGTTACCGACCAAAGTTGTGTTAGCTCCATGCCCTAAATGGAGCTCACAAGTCAGCATAAAATAAGACATCCCCTTCGGTCTCGCCACGCTGGTAGACAAGTGTCACCTCTTCAACTGTTTAGCTGCACAAATTCTTTTAACAACAAACTTATTGATTTCAATCACTCTGGAACTTCAATTTAACTAGGAGTTCTCGTACTCTTGAGTTGGTTTAAATCCTACAGACTGGCGGTAAAGGCAAGTAAAGGAAGGATAGTTGGCTTTGAGCCGATCTTAAATTTTTGTAGTTGATTCCTAGAAGTACTGCCGATTGGGTGTGATGGAAGTTTTCTTACTTGTAAGATATTAAGGAAGTCTCAGAGGAAGAAGTTAGCAAGCCCCTGGCTGTCTCACACGGCAATTATGGAGAATTGGAAAACTATGGGAACATTTGCCAATGGTTCCGAAGTCACAAAGAGCTTGCTATCATTAAGTCCACGAAAACAAATCATACCTTGCCTTTGGATTTTATCTTGGATCTACATATATATATGTATATAGAAAAAATAAGCTCAGCTCAGGACGCCATTAGGCAGATTACTGGCCACCGAGATCTATACCGGTGCTTTACTTTTCCACAATAGACGAAGTTTTGGGGAGAAACGCATCTTGGACAGGGACTTTTGATTCTATTTACAGGTTTATGAAAGGTGATTGGAGAGTGATCGGGCCAGTGTTTTCTCATTAGTTCAGAGTTAGAGATTGAATTAACTGGTTTAGCCAGTTTAAGAAAAATATGATTTCAAACACTTGTTGACCTTGCATTGATATTCAGAGTCTTTTCTCATGCAAACTTGAAACAATCCATGTAAAGTACAGATTCTTATCGATTTGCAATGGATAGGTGTAAGCAATTTTCAATTATTTAATTTCTTTAAACGATATATTTTAAAGTTTTTATGTATATATATGTACAACAAAATGTCAACTACATACAACTTTTTAGTGCAGTTCAGATACTAACAACAAACACTTAATTTCCCATATTTTTATGTGTGCAAGCATGTGTGAATAATTACAACAACAACAAACCATCAAGCATATCGTTTAATAAATATGCAATCGCCAAGTGCATCTGCACCTTAACACATTCACTTGATGGAATGCTAATGAAATAAATCATCAAATGTGTGAAAGGGATCAACGACACACAACTTATATTTAATAAATGGCAACAATTCATGTCACCCAGAAACAATAACAAAAACACAATAAAACAACATTGAGTATAGATAGTAAGGATAACAATAACAAAGCATTGTTGTAGCTGTCAAGCTGTTGACACTATCAACAAAATAACACTATGTTACAATAGCAGAGGAGAAGAGAAAGATACACGCATGTCCTTCTAAATATATGTGGGTGTGTGAGTGTGAGTGTGAATGAATTCACACACTCAACCACAATTTCATAAATGAAAAGCAAGACGACCAGAAGACATCAAAACATGCAACGAGACAGACAGTCCCAAAGCTACATCAAACTAAGATATATGTATGTATGTATGTACATGTTTGGATTGGCTACGTAATGACCCATACCGAGCATTTGTGGTGCCATGACGCTAGCGCTACTGTCCACAACAATGTGATCAATCAAAATTTTTACGCACTTTAGTTAAGCGGATACTCACATCTGCCCTAGACTTTTGTGCTTTTCACTTGTAGCTTAACATTTCATTGCTTCAAGTTTTCCACTTTTGTTTGTTTTGTAAGCAAACATCCACATTAGACTGGGCCAAAAAAATATGGTGTTTCTTGATTTACATAAAATACTTCCGAAAGAGATTTAAAGGAAAAGCTATAGGGATTTTCTCTAAATTTATAAGCTAAAAAGCTGTTTAAAGTTTAATTAAATATTAATTATCAAAAGTAAATTATAATAATAATCATAGTAAAATAAAAATTGCTGTTTTTGTCTTTAAACTCGTTTATAGTCTTGGATAAAATAAAATGCTTCAAAAGTGTCGAGCCTTAGTAATCAAATTTAATGGGCTTTAATTGCTAGTTTTTATTTCGGAGATCTGATTTCATATTTGCTAAAAAGTATTGAAATGAAATAATTCAACTGAGCGCACTTTTGTTGAAGCCAGCTTTCCGTTCCAGGGTAATCAAGCATTCAAAATTAGTCTGGCTTCTTGATGTCATGTTTTGTATTGGAAAACTTTTCAGAAAACGCAAAAAGTCAATAGAAAACAAGTAAGGAAGTCTAAGTTCGGGTGAACCGAACTTTAAATAACCAGCATTAGTTTCCAGAAAAAGGGGGCGTGGTTTTCATCCGATTTCGCCCATTTTAAAAACCAATCTATTCCCAGCCTTAACAATAGCGAATTTGGTGGGCGCGGCCACGCCCCTTGCTTATAAAGCATTAACCGCTTACATGAGCCAAAAGTACTCAATCGATCTATTCAAGGGTTATACCATGTCCTATATATAACTTTGGAAAAGAAGGCGTGCCATGCCTATAACTTTTAAAGTATTTTGTGAAATTTTTGATATACGGATATATGTACATATGTGTCCATTAATCAATATTTACCTAATTTTAAAAAAGTGGGTGGTGGCACGCCCACGGATTTTATTATGTTGTTTGTCCCTATTTGAAGATCAGTTTTCATTGCAGACCTTTATGATACTTTCACAGTGGCTTGTTAATAGTGAAATGTTGATATTTTGTTTATTCACTTGTGAGCGGTGCCACGCCCATTTTCCAAAATATTACCAAAAAACCGTTAAACAACACTAATAATATCATCAGGTGAATGAGTGTACTAAATTTTAGCATTATATCTTTATCAGTTAAACAGATATTGCATATTCCGGTTTCCTAACTCTCGTTTAGAGAACTTTAGTCTAAAAGTGGGCGTGGTTGTTCACCGATTTTTCTTATTTTCTGTGGTAGTACTCTACATAAACATAACGTGCCTGGTACCCAGTTTCGTAAATCTATCTCACACCGTTCTGAAGTTATTAACAGTCGAATTTGAAAATTGATTGACTTATAAGTGGGCGGTGCCACGCCTACTTTCCAAAATTTTGTGAAAATAATGTAAAGAATATGAAAATTGAGGTATGTACCAAATTATATTATTATAGCGGTATCAGTTAATTAGATATGGACTTTTCAATATTTCCACCTCCTTTAAATATAACTTTTATGAAAAAGTAGGCGTGGTCGCCAAGCGATTTCGTTTATTTTCTATAGCTGAATTTAACACAATAATAGTATGCCATCTACAAAATTTCGTTATACTAGCACAAGTTATTGAGAGTCAAAATTTGAAAATTTCTTCAAATATATGTGGGCGGTGCCACTCCTCTCTTCAAAAAATTTGATAAAATCGGCCTTAGAACATCGAAATCAATACATAAGTATTGCAAATTTTATCATTGTATCTGCTTCTAATATTGAATTAACCCGTTTTATACGTTTTTCGAAATTTTCGATATCGAAAAAAGGGCGTGGTTATGGTCCGTTTTTACCCATTTTCGATACCAATCTATTCTGAACCCAAATAAGTACGCATGTCGAATTTGGTGAAGATATCTCATTATTTGCTCAAGTTATCGTGTTAACGGACAGACGGACGGACATGGCTCAATCAAATTTTTTTTCGATCCTGATGATATTGATATATGGAAGTCTATATCTATCCCGATTCCTTTATACCTTTACAACCAACCGTTATCCCAACAAAGTTATATTACCCTTGTACTAGTACTAGTACGCTGGGTATAAAAAGATAATTACATATTCGTAAGGGGTAATTCAATACTCAATCCGAAACCACCGTTAGAACTAAATAATGAGTAGCGGTACCTGTGGTATTTTAGGAGAGTTAAACTTTCATTTTGTTGTGCCTGTTGTATAAATATAAGTTTAATGTATTATACAACTCGCATGATCTTATATAACTTTCAAAAAATTTGAATTTTTCTCACACAGTCTACTGTCCGCATTTGTATTTGCCTGTATTGGCTTCAGTTCACATTCATATTTATTACCCATACGCCCCCGTGGTCATATAAATAGTTTGTTTAGCCACTTGTTTTGCCCTTTCGTCTTTCAGTTAAAGTAGATATTTACATAGGAGTAGAGGTCTCCCGTTAGGAGTAGGAGTTTAAATATACATAGGGAAAAGCGTGTTTCATATGTTGGCGCAAAAGATAAATGTCCTTTAACGGCTGTTCTAAACTGAAGGTTGAAAGGGGTCAGAAAAATACTATAAATATTGATTCTGAGATAAGGAGTTAAGGCTTTGTGGTGGTCTATCCATATTGCTTGATTGTAGATGACGGTTCAAATGGTTTCGAATGTCCAACAAAGCGTGAACAGGCAACTGTCTCTTTGTTTTGCAAGTTGTCACCAATAAGAAACACCATGAGATCTCAAATCGTCCTCCTCTTGCACTCCTCTGCCAGATTATATTCATTCAGTTGCTCAAATAGGCTCAGTCATCGATTTTTCTTCGACTCTCCAAATTTCTACTACCGAAGTAAATCTTGTTTTTAAATTTCTCGAAGAAACTTTCCACCCACCAAAAGTTTTAATTTTTTGTTCCAGAAGTGATCTAATGGTTTATTGCGTTCAATGAGTAACTAAAAACTACTCGGAGAAAACTCTAGAACTTAAGTTTGATAACCAGCTAGCTTGTTAAAAACTAACCCCCTACTCTACGCCTATGTCCACTTATTAAAATTTATTTAGCCATTCAACTATTTATGCTGTGCGTAATACACAAATTTACGTTGGTGAAGTCATAAATACCATTCAATGCCAATAAAGAGTCAAATGTCCATTTACACAGAACCACAGTTCAACAGCACGGAAATTGAACATGACAGACAGTCTACACCAAGTAAGTGTTTACGTCCATGAATCGGCATATTCATAACTATCACAACTTGCAACTCAGTCATTCGGGCTTCTTTAAATTTATTACACAACCAAATACCAAAGTGCAACAACAATTTGATACAATTTACTACCAAAGTGGTATTTGTTATCCTTCTACGAGTTGTTGTTGTTGAATTTATAGTTTAAACTTTCAGTTTGCATTTTCTGTTATTTATGACATTATTGATGAAAGCTCAGTGACCGACGATTGTCAAATTAACACCGACCAGGGCCGTGCGCAGGAATTAGCCTTGGGGGGGGGGTTTTAATTTTGATTTGCATTCGCATAAATTTTTAGCTAGGATAAAAATATTTGCTGAAACAGATACCCACACCCATACATTATACCCAATAAAATTTGTTTGGCTGTACAAATTTTATTGTATTTGATGTATTTATTGTATTTATTGTATTTGATAGAGAATTAGTGATATGGTGGCATTTCCCAGCCAACCAAAAGTACCTAAAAAGACTCCTTCCGGAGCCATAAAAGCTCATTTCTCAGAGCTTTACCCTCTAAATGACCTCTTTTCGTAGCCCAACTGGAGCCAAAAAGAGTCCGATTCTGATGAATTTGGAGCAATATGACTCTTTTTAAATGAACTTCCGAGCCTTTTATTGGTGCTTTTCAGAACCTTTTTCGGAGCCTTTTTGGACTCCATTCTAAGGGTTTTTGGAGCCTTTTATTTATGCTTTTCTGAAGCTTATTTGGGGTCTTTTTTTATTTCTTTTGGGTCATTTCATTTCATTTCATAACTTTATTAGGTCCACTGGTTCAAAACCTTACTGATTAGAATACAATTATACTTAAAACTAGTTACAAATATAA